>CAIGQQ010038083.1:909000-930277 GCA_903798035.1 Danio albolineatus | reverse complement strand
AAAAAACAGGAAGTGAGTGCAGAGGGAGCGGAGCTGAGACAGTGGTCGGGCGAGGGCTCCCTCTGCTGGCGTGGCGTTACAGGTGGATGGTGGATGGCTGCTTCTCACTCAGGACTCTCTGCAGACTGTTATAGAAACAGTGATTATAAACACACTGTTGCCTTCAAAATTATTATTTTTGCATAATAGGTCCCTTTTAAATGAAAAAACAACAACAACATATTAACAGTATAACGGTATATATAAATACCTCTCTGGACCACCCCTTTAACTCTCAATTAAAAAAAAAAAAAAAACATGCATTTATATAGCAGCCTTTAAAAATTAGTTAATTGCAATGTTACAGGATTTACAGTGAGTTTTTTTTTTCACAGTATTAATGATAATGGCAATTTGAAAAGGTAATTCTAACCATCAGAAAATTGATCATGGTTTATCTGCAAACTGGTAATCGTGTCAACACTAGTGAGGAAGGCAAGACATGTGGAAGTTCTTAAAAATGCTCCGTCTATTTTAAAACTGAAAATTGAGGATGCAGCGCATTGTTGTATTGTTGCATCGTAATATATCGAACTGAACCAAATCGATTATAATCATAATCAAACCAAACATGAGACCAGTGTACACTACCTGACAAAAGTCTTGTCGCTTATCTAAGTTTTAGGAACAACAAATATTACCTTGACTTCTAGCTGATCATTTGGTATCGGAAGGGGCTTATTTGAAAAAAAAGGCCTCTAGATTACACTTATTTTACCAAAAATAAAGTATGATCATGTCTTGTTTTTTTTACTTATTTAATTAGGACATTAAGGTCTGACTTTGCTTAGACAAAAGTTTTGTCACTTAACAGAAATAATGTACAGTATAGAAAATAAAATCATGATGCAGTGGAAAAAGAATTAATATTGTCTATGACTCCCATGAGCTTGGACGACTGCATCCATACATCTATGCAAAGATTCAAATAACTTATTAACAAAATCATCTGGAATGGCAAGAAAAGCTTTCTTGCAGGACTCCCAAAGTTCATCAAGATTCTTTGGAATCATCTTCAATGCCTCCTTCGTCTTAGCCCAGACATGCTCAATAATGGACATGCTTGCTGACCTGGCTGGCCAATCCTGGAACATCTTGACCTATCCTGTCGAAGAATTTGCCCTCTCCTGTGGTTTGTAATGTAATGGGCAGCACAAATGTTTTAATACCTCAGGCTGTTGATGTTACCATCCACTTTGCACATCTCTCGCATGACCCCATACTCAATGTAACCCCAAACCATGTTTTTCCTTTACCAAACTTGACTGATTCTGGAGAATCTTTGGTCCATGCGGGTTCCAATAAGTATTCTGCAGTATTTGTGAAGATTGGGATGCAGTTCAACAGAGAAATCATTGGGAAAATTTACCTTCTGCCAATTTTTCCAAATGATCTAGAAGAACTAGATGAAGTCAAGTTATTATTTGTTGCTCCTACAACCGGGATCGATGACAAGACTTTTGTCAGGTAGTGTAGATTCCCACCCCAATACATCACATCCTTTTGCCTCAACTAAAACATTACATGCGCTTTGAAGAAAGCACAACAAATACTAATCTCAAATGAAAATATTCGCCACAATAACACATTGTGCCTGAAATAGAGGAGGGAGTAGTCTTGAGAAGTTTATCTCCTAGGTGGTGTTTTTGGGACTAAAGCCCAGCTTAAAAGAGAGAGAGAGAGAGAGAAAGTTCAAAAAACCTTCTTTTTTTGAGAGAGAGAGAGAGAGAGAGAGAGAGAGAGAGAGAGAGAGAGATAGATCTAATTAATGGGGAAAGAAAGTGCTCCCGTTCTGGCAGAATAAACGCGTGTAAACACTTGCACTCCTCTTACACCTAGTCATGAGAGCTCTCAGCCGGTGCCAGGCTCTGTTGATGATATTATTCACTCTCATTCACAGAGCGAGTCATATCAATGAGGTCATGATTCTCTCAGCTTTCAACATATGGTTTAATAACTACTGCTTACACGAGGAAGCAGTATTTGATGCCGAAACCAGTGCAACACAAATAGCACAACGGCATATGGACTTTGTAAATGGTCGGTGTCTTACGCAAGTCAAAATATTTGACGCTCGTTGCAGGACATTCCCAAAAAGCAGTGATGCAATAATCTAACTGAAAACTGAAATGTACATAATCAGCTCTAAGCTGACTCTACCCATATCTGCTTTGGACAGTCTTTGTGTTTGTTACTTGTCAGTTGAAATCTATAATTCATCTGACAGTCATTTGGAGTGAATTATGCTTTGTTTCGTTCGCAAGCCAGGCAGACGAGCAGCAATCTTGCTCTTTGTCCTCTAGGGAGCACAGGAAATTTCTGTGGCCAACAACATAGTCTCAATTGACTTTAAAGGTGAATTGCATGGGTCAATGACTGACTGACTGGGGAGGCTGTTACTTGGAAGGAGAAATGAATTGGCTGCATCTATCTATAGCACTCAGCCAATATATCTGCTTACTGTAGGTCAGAGGCTGTGTGACAATTAAAGCCAGATGAGTCTCATCCCCTGGCATCTACAGGTTAAAAAAGTGGCTTTTGCTGAGTTGTTTGTTGTAAGGTACAGTTTCATTATTCAGAATTTAAAGGATTTATAATGGTGGCCTTACCATTGAGGGTTTTACATAATAACCAATGGGAAACAACAGAAACCCTTAATTTGAATGCAAATATGCAAATCATTGCTTCAGCAAATCTGCATAACAGGGCTAGTCTCTCACAGACATCACTATCGTCTTTACAATGAACGCTACAAAGCAATATGAAGCCATTCCTTTTCACGCTTACAAGCTGACTGCTTACCTCTGTATCGGCGGCTTTCCCGCTGTTACCAGTTTGTCCAGTTAGTTCGCCATGTATGTTGTTGGAATTGAGACGCAGAAAGGTGTTGGCCTCGAAGATGGGGTTTGAATCCAGATAGACATGGTTCCAGAAAGCTGGTAAGACAAAAAATAGAAACCAAAAAATAAGTAAATAAAAGGGTGAGAATGTGGTAAAATCTGAAAATGTGGTAAAAATCAGGTGAGGGCTTTTCTTATTCTAGATAGCTTTATAAAACTGTCGTTGGGTTTAAGTAAGGGAAGTGGGTGGGTGCATAGGGTCAATGGCGGTATGACTGGAATGACCTGAGCCAGGTCAATTGGGGCTTTTGAAAAGACTATTGGTTGGGTTTAGGGAAGGGTGGGTCGGTCAGTCAGTCAGACATTCACTCAGCCAGTCAGTCGACAAAAGCTTCTGGGGGATTTACGCGAGAACAGCAGGCACGAACAGCTCTCGCGAGTAGGGCTGGGGAATCGAGTACAATACTTTTTAAGTACCGACCAAATTGTCTCAATACTATTGAGTATTGAAAAAATCATTTTCGTTCAGTACCAAATTTCGATACCCAAGGATATAATCTTGTCAATGTCAGTGAGCTAGAAAACCTGCGGCTCCTTAACGTGCCCGGATCAAATGCTGGTGATTGGCTGCGGCTTGAAAATCAATAGTTTATGACAGTTACGCCCACTCGCCCAGAGCTTGTCGAATGTGAGGCTGTAATGCATACACTACACTTTAAAGCATAGCATAAATTTAACGCAAACGATGTTTAAGCGATCAAAAGTATGGCTACATTATGCAAAGATTGGCGGCAACAGCGTGCGATGCAATATCTGCAAAAAAGTTATCGCGACCAAGACTGGCAAGGAGTCAGATATGATAAAACACCTCGCAGTACCGGAATTAATTTACGAGCAGAAAGTTGTTCCGTGTTTGACTGCAAGAAGATCACGCCAGCGGAGTCATCATCATCCTCAGTATTTTCCTGACTCAGGGCCTCCAACAGCGTGCCCAGCACAAGCGTCGTCCTCCGTGACCGATGAGGATAACTGTGCGATGGGTGGTAACTCCGAAAGGTAAACAGACATACAAAATCAGTAAACTTTTAGCACTTCTTGCTTGTGTACCGTTAAAGTTAAGTTTAAGTTTGTGCGGGGTAAACTTATGTAACAGACTTTATTTGATTCTGTGATGTGTACATTTCTGATGTTTAGTACGTAAGTGTATGCAATGCGTTTTGCCCCTAGGGTGTTGCCATAGCTGGGTTTTATGAGCATGCGCACAGGAACTGCAGGTACTGAGAAGTGTAAGAGAAATCTGTTCAAAATTAATGAGAGTTTGGAAGAGTTCAGTCGCCTTCATTTGTTGTTTTGTATGATTCAGTGTTTAAGCGGACCCTGTACAAACGCTCAGCATTTATTAATCCTTTTTTGGACCTAATGTCCGCTGTGTAATGTTATGTACCGTTTCGATGGGTTTAAATACCTAGCTAAGTTAATACTAAAATGCTTTGAGGTTAACAGTAAATGATGAAGTTTACATTAAACCTATCTTATTTAAATGTCCACCCTAATGTTGTTCCAAACCCATAAGATCTTTGTTTATCTTCAGAACACAAATAACGATAATTTGGATTTAATCCAAGAGCTTTCTGATCCTCCCATAGATTTACTGGATATGCATTTTTCAGTGCCCAGAAAGGAACTAAAAACTAAAAAAGTCTAAATAAGTCCATGTGATATAAGTGGTTCAATCATAATTATATGAAACTGCGAGAATACTTCTGTGTGCAAAGTAAACAAAAATAACTTTATTCAACAATTTATCTATGTGAGGATCAGAAAGCTCTTGATTTAAATCCAAAATATCTTCATTTGTAGATAATTAATGACAGAATTTCAATTTTTGGGTGAACTAAACCTTTAATCAGCAGTAAGCCTCACAAATACTTAAAATTTATTGACTTAAAACTGCTTGAACTTTATAAAATTTTTGAACCTGAACTTTATTTAATATATTGTGTTAACTACACTTTGTTTATTTTTTGCTTTTGTTCCTTTGTTTATTGGTCTTAGAGATAAGCCTGCTGTGAAAAGTGTCACAAACATCCTGAAACAAAGTTTCTCTCAGATTGTGTTATGTAATCTTGTTAAAATATATTTCTTAAAATAAAAGTATCAAAAAAAGTATCATTCGGAACCGGTATCGACTTCAGGGTATTGGTATTGGTATTGGTATCGAAAATTTTGGAACGACACCCAGCCCTACTCATGAGAGAGATTTGAGATCTCAAAAAGCGTACACTACAGCCTCGGGTGGATTAGTGAAAACAAAAACTGCAAAAAAAAAAACCATGGTTGGTTCTATCCAGAAATCTATGTAGGAGTATGTTTTCAGAATGAGCCTAGGTTGGGGCATCATTAGTCTCTCACAGGTCATCACTAGTCGCTCACAGGTCATCACTTGTCTCCCACAGGTCATCACTTGTCTCCCACAGGACATCACTAGTCTCTAGTCTCTCACAGACATCACTAGTCTCCCAGAGGACATAGTTAATCTCACACAGGTCTCTCACAGAACATTAGTCACTAGTCAACAACATGCCATCACTAGTCCCTCACAGGTCATCACCAGTCTCCAAAAGGACATCACTAATCCCTCAAAGAACATTACTAGTCTCTCACAGGACATCACTAATCTCTCACCAGTCTCTCACAGGACATCACTAATCTCTCACTAGTCTCTCACAGGACATCATAGTCTCCAACAGGAAATCACGAGTCCCTCAGAGACCATTACTGGTCTCTCACAGGACATTACTACTCTCTGACTAGTCTATCACAGATGTCAATAGTGTCCTATTGAAACAGACATAACTAGTGTCTCACAGTTCATCATTAGTCTCCCACAGGACACCATAGGTCTCTCAGAGGAGATCACTAGTCAGTCATGGCATGCACAGAGTCAGTTCAAGACCACAGCCACCCACATCTACAAGGGCACAAGTGCACGCGCATTCCTGGAGAGTCATCACACACTTCATCACCCAACACACTTTTAGAAATGCAGTCCGGGACATCAAATTCTATTAAAACAACTCTCTCCTATCAGCCCTTGCTTCATACCTGCATCCAGTATCTCAGAGTTTGTCATGAGGCATGAATAAAATGTTACTGAATGACAGTAAAACTGCTGTACTACAGTTGAGGTTGCTGAAAAAGTTGAAATGAAAGACCTGAAATTACATGGAACTCCGGAGGAAACATTGCATCGAGTGGTGACACGATGACGTTAGTTGCTCTGCGGTATGACATGTAAAATGGGAACATGAATGGGGAACAACTCATAGCACTTTAATTATAGTATTTCATTATTCAGATGAAGGTCAATAATTCCATTACTGATGTCTGTTTAAACATAGTCAGTTTCCACAATGTTGCGCGGTCGTAACATATGATAGAAAGTTTGCAATGACTCCTACTATTTCTATTTAATATGTGAGAAAATTGATGACCTAATGCTAAGCACATCAGCTAAGAATAAACTGTTTAAACACAATAATTCAACAATGTCTTTGTTTATTCTAGACGTGTATGCTTCTTGTGAATTGATAAGGTCTGTTAAGTAGACCATTAGTAGACCAATGTGAGCTTGTAGAATGGATAACATGTTGAAACAGTAAGTCTCTTTAAAAAGATCAAGACAAGGGAGGCATTTTCCAAGCTACATTGTGTTAACATTATTACACATAAGGCAGTTGTAGGTTATCTAAGATGACATTTTGATGGTAGAACAGGAAGAACTGGAACAAGATATTCCAGATGTCTATCATTTCTTTGGTTCTGGATCATTTGCCTGGTCTTCTGTTTGGGCATCTGGTAATAAAGAGGTCTGCGGAAGGTAGTTACTGATAATACGAAGAGAAATTCCAGTAAATCCAATTGTTTTATCGATTTTCTAAATACTGATACCCCTTATTTGTTCAGTACTGGGTTGTGGCTGGAAGGGTGTCCGCTATGTAAAACATATGCCATGGTAGTTGGAAGTTCATTCCACTGTGGCGACCCGTGATAAATCAGGGACTAAGCTGAAGGAAAATTAATGATACTCCTTACATTCATATTTCATGTTCATGCTAAGAATGAGATTGTACTGGTCATTATTAAACAGATTGGTGTACATATTTGTTTATAATTTTCAACATTGCATTCAATAATGCATTTAGAAACTGTATTGTTCAACATTTATTTTAAAAGTATTACTATATAAACAAACTTGCAATAATATCTGGTCTGCAAACACTTTAAACAAATAAAGTGTGTGTGTGTGTGTGTGTGTGTGTGTGTGTGTAGGTGTGTGTGTGTGTGTGTGTGTGCATGTGTGCGTGTGTTTTTCCAGCAGTATTCCATTTACCACAGTGGCAGTAAAATATTTGGTAACACTTTATTTCAATGGTCCATTTGAGTATTAGTAGACTGTCTACTTAATATCTGTTGATACTGACATTCAACAGACATTTAACTGACTATAAGAAACTTTGCAAGTACATGTCAACTTACACTAACCCTACCCCTAACCCCAACCTAACAGTCTACTGAGATTAACCTAATGAGAATTAGTTGCAATGTAACTTAGATTCAACAAATAGACCATCAAAATAAAGTGTGACCAAATATTTCTTGTAAACCTCGACGTAAATTTTAATGTAGTCAAATAAACCAAAAGGGCACTGTGAGGACAATAATGTTTGGTTTAGGTTAGACTCACACACACTCACTACACTAAGCATACAGCCAACTTAGTTTATTCAATTAACCTGTACAATTAACCTTGCTGTGAGCCGAAATGCGTTCATTTTCAGCATTAACTAATTAATGTGCTGACACAATAATAGTGTGGTACTTGCCCAGACCTACTACATATAATTTAGTCAATAACACAGGAGATTCACTTTTTGTAGAATTCACCCATATTTCTCCATCAAAACATGCATTACTGCAGCTGTAATATTGCACTTGATACAATGTCAGTGTAATGCCACAACAGTAGAGGGCGCACTCGCTTGGGTACTGACTGTCAGCGCTCCCTCTGCAATTTTGACAAACCTTTTTCACCAGTTTACCTGCCTCACCAAACGTTCCTTCCATTGCCTTCATTCGCCACTAGTGCTGTAACAAAACAAATCTCACCTTTTTATGTTATGAATCAGACCATTTTAATCAGATCAGCAAAATGTTTTTTTTTTTTTTTTAAAGACAGATGTGATTTGGTTTCCATTGGTTTTCCAATGTGCATAAAAATGTATGTGCATAACTGAGTAGGATAAACTTTTTATTCAATAAGAAAAGATGCACATAAACTGCGATGGAAACACTTTTACCGCATAAATTCCAGTATGCGCATTAAAAAACATCATGTGATGTTGTTGTAATCATGTGATGATAAAAATGTGTGTAAATAGACAAACCAGTAGGCTGAGCACATTGTGAAACATCTGAAATGTTGTTTTGATCATTCTAAAACGCCTTACCGTTTACGTAGTTGTGTTATTATATCATTAATGACCTCAAGAATCAAGAGGGTCTGTGCTTCGCGTCTGACACTTTCAAACACCGCCGCGTGTTTACGGCATGTCAGGATTGCCTTCTGAGGCACAAGTAATTTATTAAATGAAGAAAAAGATTAACACAGCTTCTCCTACTGCAGCAAATTATGTTTTTACTGTTGACATTTGGCGCCAGTTAATCAGGAAGTGACGATTTTGTCTGCTTTGACTTGTTGGATGGAAACACTGCTTTATTCGCACGTCTTTATGCGATAATCCAGTTGGGTTGTGAAATGTCCAAAAATCTGCACAACAACAATTTGCTTTTGTGTTCCTTGCAAGATTATATTTATACACCAGTAGGTCTCAAGTGATTTTTTTCATAATATACATTCAGAGAGTTAAGGGTTTAAAAATGTAAAACTTTTATTCATTTGGCATTCATTTACAGAACAAAAAAAAAAAAAAAAAGATTGTTTTTAAAAAAACATGTAAATGTTTACAATTTACATGTAAATTACAAAAAAATATGTGATTTTGTGAAAACTGGTATGCTCATGCATGGTACATCTATACATCTACTGCCAACTAAAACAACCACCATGGATTACAGGAATGTATGTGCACAAATAATAATAATAATAAAAATAAAAATGGTTCTTTACAAAGTGACATCTCCACCTACTGATCAGAATGCATAAAACTTGTTTTGTTTTCAGTTATTGTTGTGGATCCTAATGAATGGGGATAATGTTCAACATTAATAAAACAAGGGTTTTTACCTTTTAGTGGGATAGGATAATGGAGGACAGACAGGAAAGCATTGAGAGCAGATTGGCATACGACCTCGAGCTGGGAATCAAACTCGGATCGCCTTGAGCATCATAGTGTTATATGTCGACACACTAAACCACTAGGCTTTTGCCGCTGACGTAGTAAATTTTTTGGATATATCAGAGACAAAAAAAAAGTATTTTTAAGTGTGTAAATTCACTCAAACAATTATTTCAAAACATCAATTATTCAGGGACAACTATGCCCAGTACAACTATACTAAACAGCTATACGGTGTATTAAAATAGTGTGTATGTTAAAATTACATCATTTCGACTGCAATTTGATCTTTTTCAGTTGGAGGGGCAAAAATGCATAAATAACATATATATTATATGTATATAATATATATAATGTATGTTTTATATATCATTTATAATATTAATATATATTTTATAATATATATTTTATTTTTTAACATCTAGTTCAGCATCTTGGAGTAGTAAACTAATGTAATTTTTAAAATGTGATGTGGGTGTATCTATTAGGTACATATCTATTTTCTTACAAATTTTAATAGGTGTTTGTTGAACTGTAACATTGCTTTATAGCCATGCGTTGTATTACACTGAGCATGAGGGCAGAGTGTCTAATTATAGCATCTTGTTAATTTCATCAACTGTTAGTCCAAGGAACAGCATTTTCTCAGAAACGAGCCATTTCTCTTTACATGTTGACCATGACACCATTTAGAGATGGTGGTGTCCTACTTAAAGCCAGGCTGGCAATGACAGGAGCGGCTTTAAAGGGTTGAGAAGCAGCAGGCAGGTTTGGTATTTATAGATATTCATATTCATAAATATACATTCATATACACACACAAATACATATATATTGACAACAGAAGTTGTTACTCCACCCTCTGTGTGGAGCATCATTTTACATTTTAACTCATTCTTTCAGACTTCATTCACTTCAAACTATGAATCTCTGACAGAGTTTGAAAAACATATGTCACCACATTGTTTATTTCCTGAACAATGCATCCTACTATGATAGTTCTGCTGCAATTGACGTAGTTGTTTGGGAAATGCACCCCTGGTCAGTAAATCTGGTCACAACAGAAGTATGTTAAAGGAACTTGAACAGTCACATGCTGGAGTGATGAACAGAATAAAACTTTGCAAAGCTGAGTTTACGACAATGTCGAGATTTGTCCATATAAAACCATTGTTCCGCCGATGCAATTCATTTCTTGAATCACTCAGAGAAGAAGGATAAATGTCCTTCCAGTGGTCAAGGGCAGTTAATCTCCTCTATCTCATGTCATTTTCTTGTTGATGGCTCTCCAATGCTTAATGTCCTAGTAAATGACACCGCTCTAACTGAGCCCCTGAAAGCTGTTATAGGGATTGTAGGACTGCTGGCAGAATTCTGTAATATCCTGCACCATGACACTGAACAAACCACTTTGTCCTCCTATAACAAATGTTATTAAAGCTTTCTGACAGAAAGTCAAAACATAGAGGGGAAAAAATGTAAAATGCAGACAGAGACAGCAAGACAGGCATTCAACACAAGTAATGGTGAGCATGTTCTATTTTTTAGAATGAGGAACATTTTTGTAGCCTAGATTCTGAGAACATCTAAAATTGTAGAGATGTTAAAATGTTTTGGATTGTGTTATATGATTAAATGTTAATAAAAAAATGATTTCATTGATAAAATTAAATAGGAATAGAACTTTTTGAGATTGTCTTCTTCATCTGGGAAATCCACTATCAGTAACTCAGGAAGTAACGTTTAAAAAGACCACAGTATTTTGTGACAAATCAGTCTCTCATAAGTGTTATGGAGATTGTGTGTACTTATCAAGCTGGTTTGCTTTAATTACTCAAAACAGCAAAACTGGTTGATTAATGTTTTATTATTATTTTAGTTTCTATTAAATGCAATTAGCTTCTAATACCAGTACATACTGCATCCTTAATTGTCTGTGTAATATGTGTTATGTTGTTTAATTCTAGGGCTTGTTTGGATTATTTTATGAAGGGCTTTGTTAATCAGGCCAGTAAAATACAATTACCTTTTCACTATACAAATGTGTCCACAAAATTATTCAACTCATTCATTCATTTTCTTTTCGGCTTTGTCCCTTTATTAATCTGGGGTCACCACAGCGGAATGAACCGCCAACTTATCCAGCACGTTTTACACAGCAGATGCCCTTCCAGCTGCAATCCATCTCTGGGAAACATTCATACACACTCATTCACACTTACACACTACTGACAATTTACCTATACCACATGTCTTTGAACTGTGGGGGAAACCGGAGCACCCGGAGGAAACCCACGCAAACGCAGGGAGAACATGCAACATTTATTAAACTGTATAAAATAAAATACATAACATAAAACTTAAGAGTTCCTATTGGCAGCGTGTCGTCACTTTCTTGCACTGTAGAAATTGAAGCCAAAAACTAGAACATTTTGGCATCAGTTTTCTACACTAGCCGTCATTACACTTTAAACATGTGATTTGCCAATGCAGTCTGTGCAGAAGTGAACATTAGCTAGAGCAACGCTATCAAAAGCCAGCCCTAATTCCCACAGATTTAATCACTAGCAATGTATCGTGACAAGACATCACACTTTTACAGCATCAAATAACTGACATATGTTTTTTCTGATGACTTTTGGTGTTTAGAACTATCTAAAATGATTAAAACTTTTAGATTTAATATTTAGATTTTGTTGTTGTTGTTAAATGAAACACTTACACTTTATGCAGTTTTTTTCTGATTGGACAGAAATCTGATTTCTAAAAATGGTAGCATTCACATTTGACCACATGAAGGTGTCACTGCTAAACAAATTTTATTCTGATTTTTAAACACCACGCTTTATGCAAATTTAACTAGGTTACGTTGACTACAGCATCAGATACACCACAATTTCTTTAATTAATATTCTCATTTACAGAAAAAAACTATATCGTATTTGGCATTCAAATTATTTTATATTCAGGCCGTAAAACATCATTACAAACACACAAGACGGGCTCCATGATTACTTTCCGTAATGCCGAGTTCAGACTGCATGATTTTAGCCCCGATTTTAGCCCCGGTTTTGAGAAATCGCGGACAAATTACTGAAATCACAGGCAAATCTGTGCTCGTTCACGCGAGTAATAATCACACAAAATAAACTATTAAATACGCAATCTGAGAGAATAGCCGATGAGTCGCCGATGCCCGGGAGATATTTTGCATGCTAAATATCTGGAGCTGTCTGCAATTCAAATCATGCCGTGTGAAATGTGTTTTGCTGGAAATTACATCGGCGATTGTCTACAGCCAACGAGAGAGCAGCATTCACTAGTGTGGTTACCTGCAGGCCTGAGGGAGAAGTTAAAAGTGTTCATTTTCAGTTTATTCGGACCCAGGAAATGCAGGGAAAATTAGTGTAAATTTGGCATGAGCCCCCGTGTCTGTTTGATGTGTCTTGTGAGCAATATCACGACCCAACCCCATCAAAAAATGAAAAAGTTGAGTAGAAATTGCTAATTCCCTTCAAAGCCAGGTGAGCAAATATGTACATTTTCTACCCCATTAAGTTTTTTTTTCTCGTTATGTAGTTTATAACAAAAAATATACTACATGGTTTTGGTTGTGAGACGTAGTTTGGTCAAAGTTGTCGGCGATTCTTCCTATTTTGAAGTCATGCAGTGTGATCGGCGACTCCCTGTCGCCGATCCATCTTGCAGTGTCAACAAAGCAGCGAAAAAACGCTAGCCCAGAAAGTCATGCAGTGTGAAAACATCTGTGACATGACTACTTTGAAAATCATGCAGTCTGAACTCGGCATAACACTTTATTTTGATGGTCCATTCGAGTATTAGAAGACTTAATATCTGCTTAATATCTGTTGATACTGCTCCGTTAACAGACATTTAACTGACTATAAGAAACTTTGCAAGTACATGTCAAATTACACTAACCCTAACCCCAACAGTCTACTTATAATCTAATGAGAATTTGTTGGCATGTAGATGCAACGTAACTCAAATTCAACAAACAGACCATCAAAATAAAGTGTGACCTTACTTTCATTATAGGCTAAATGAAACATATGTTTTTGTCATACAGATACAGATTTAAAATATTGAAGTATTGAACACATCACCATTTTTCTCAGGTAACTTCTAAATGTGCTGGCTTTAAATTTTCACCAGACATTGGTAACAACCAAAGAAATCCATATATGCAATGAAAACATATCTAATTAGTTTACAAACTAAATCATGTGTAATAAAATGAAATGACGCAGGGAAAAAGTATTGAACACATGAAGAAAGGGAGGTGTAGAAAGGCAGTGAAAGCCCAGACAGCAGCTGAAATCTCTCAGTAATTCTTCAGCAACACCATTTGTCATTGTTAATTAATATCAGCTGCTTTAGTCCAACATCTACATTATCAGGATGATGAAGATGTAACCAGGGTGGACATTTCAGCAAGACAGTGATTGAAAAAAAAACAGCCATGAATATCAAAGATCAAATTTCATAGATGAGACCCACAGAACCATCAAGATTGTTTAACTCTTCTGAAGTCTGTAAAAAAAAAAAAAAAAAAACATAAAAACATACCTGAGCATTGCATCAGGTTCTTTATTCTCCATATGAGAGGCATCTTTAAGCTGCCATCACCATTTTTATAAAGTATTAAATACATTTTCAGTAGTTTAGTACTTTCTCTGTCGTTTTATTGCTATTAAACATAACACATTTATCAGATTTTTTTGTTTGTTTTATTTTTATTTTTTGAATTGTTTGTTTGTTTGTTTGTTTCTTTACCAAAACAGGGTTTACTGTAAATCCGTGTCAACAGCTCCTTTAGAAATATTATTCTTAAAAAAAAAAAAAAGGCTTGATAAATACTTATTTCCCCCACTGTATGGCACCCATATAACCCACACCATTGCACTTCTTTTAGTAAAATTTACCAATGTGGTTTTTTTTTTTTCATCAGATGCATGTAGAGCTGTTTAGTTTAATCTGTAATGTGTCTCAGACCACCTCCTGAAAGGGTTTTGAGCGACAAGATTTATATCTGTCTCAAATGCATTTTGGAGGCCATATACATCTGTCCATAGCTATCTGATCAGGAAAAAGTGCACAAAGTGACAAGGCATAAACAGCCCCATTGATACAGTACGCCACATACATGTAGCAGCAACCATTGGAATTCCAAGCCATTTCAAAACTGTTATGACAATCCAAAGCATTGTTTACTGAAATGACATCACTGTCTCAAAATAAATGATTCAAAAAGCTTCACAAAACAGTGTTAAGCTAAATGCTAAATAAAAATATCCTGGTCATATCACCATTTCCTAGCCACCAAGCTCTGTTTTGTGACAACTTTAACCCAGACGTATCGTAAAATAACAATGTTTACGCTATGAACCCTGGGCATAGGCTTCAAAAACCACAAGATATGAATCTGTGATTTATAAGTCTCCAGAGAGTCTAAATTCAATCTGAAGCTGTCATAGGAAGAATGACTATATTCCAGTCAAGGACAGGGTGCAATCATCATTCTGAATACTGTGAGCTTGCCAGATCTTTCTAGTCTTTCTGAATGTGGTAAACATGTAACCCACTAACACCAATTCTCACTCTATTTACTATGTGTGTCTCTCTCTCTCTTTCTCCCCAATGCAGTTGCCATGGAAACTGTTCTGGTCTTCCTTTTTTCCCTTCTAGTCTATGTGGCGGGTAAGTACCATCCCTTCATTTCACTCCGGGCTCCCTGAGTCCACTGGGATCAGAAAGAATGGAGAGGGGGAAAAAAATACATGACATGACACATTAGCGCCATCCTAGAATATTTAACTGAGAATTTGTTTAGTGACCTCTACAAATGGCATGTGTATGTGCATGTGTATGTGTGTGCTTTCAGTAGACTCAATATAAAGCTCTGTGTTTGCCTTTTCTGGGAATTGCTTTACATATCTGTGAATTCATGTCCTGATTTGGCCAAACAAACTTCCTTTGTGAAACGAGAGCATCCACTTAAATGCACTTTCATCCATGCCAGTCCTCTGAGAGACTCCACCCAAACCATAATTAGGCCACATGAGCCCACCAGCACATGTGCACTAGATTGTGCACTCATTCTCACACACAGATCTCTCTACACTGATAAAAAAAGTAGCTTTCTGCTCTGTCAACAAACATGTTATACACCACTGAGTGAGTGCACCGCTGACTGGTGGTCATCTGCTTATCTTACATAATCTAGGCATGGGACGATAATCGTTCTCAAGGTATACTGCGGTTTGGAAAAGTCATGGTTTTAAAACCATCAAAATTTACTGCTATACCATTCCTAGGGTATGTTTAAGACTTTTTATTTATGTTTATTTATTTTTTATATTATGTATTTATGTATTTATGTATGTATTTATTTATTTATTTATTTATTAATTAAGGACAACGGTATTTCCAGCAGAAAAGAAATCAAAAGATGCCACATTAAATTGTAAAGAAATCTGTTTTTGAAACTATCGAAGACAGCAGAAGTCAAAAATTCATCTGAATTATTTAGCCTGACATGTTTACTGTTACAAAATATTATAAATGTTTCTTAAAATAAAATATTTTGTGTTCAAAATTGTGTTTTTTTACCCAGACACTTAAACAGAATATATTTTAGAGCAGTAATTACAATACTGTCATACAGTGAAACCGTGATTATTTTATCCAAGGTTATCATACTGTCAGAATCTTATACCGGCCCATGCCTAAACAAGTCCCCTTTCTTCTACCCTTCATTCTTCGTAAAGTCTGTTTTTTTTTTCATTAATAATTTGTTCTTCCTTCCTACTTTCCTACATTAAAGGTGCTGTATGTAAGATTTTGACTCTTCTAAAGCATAAAAATACAATAATATGTTTGTATATTTTTAAGAAACATGCCAAGTAAGTATACTTGTTATCTGCAAAACAATGCTGAAGTCAGATAGTCTGCTTTAAAAATGTGAGTTATGTGCTGGAACGGCTGTTTTTGCTTTGATTCTTTCAACCCACCCACTGCCAGTTTAGCCAATTATATTTCAGCACCCCGGGTTGCCTTGGTGTGATACATTCAATCATGAAGGCTCTTAAAGTATGTGTCCGAGACTAAAATGCGACCTCCGGTGGACTGCAGCCGACTCGGAAATGAGATGCAGATTCAGAGTTCCAAATGATGGTTATTGATTAGGTGGTTATTAATTAGCAAATAATATAAATATTACGAACAAAAGCATTAGGTGAGCAGGTTACATTGTAACCGCGTATCCCAACAAAAAGTTACGTGACAAGATTTGCAGGCATACGCAATTTGGCTGTTTGCACAAGAAGAAAGGTGCTGGTTTGAACAAAAACTCCTTTTAATAAGGAAAATATGCCTCCCATCATGTGTCATTGCTTTTATTTAGAACACGGCTCAGATCACCCATGAATCAGCCTTAGGCTCAATAATCAGAGACAATTCTGTTGATGTCATCAATCAAGGCATACAATACCTAGTTCAACCACTGGGTATCAAACTTACATACTGCAGCTTTAATTCATTTCTTTTTTTATTGTGTCTTTTTATACATTATAGTGTTGGGTATTGTTTGAGTTTTTTTCAATACTGATGACAAATTAATACTTTTTTAAAAATGGTAACAGTTCCAAAATAGTGCCTGAACTAATACTTTAAAAAAAAAAAGCCATAAAAGATGGCTCGCTGATATACACACACCTGTTTAGTGTACAATGTAAATTTTACTGTTTACATTTCTACGCTCAACTACAAACTTTTTATGCTCAAGTACATTATTTTTTTCCATTGATAAAAAAACAACAACAACAACAACAGCAACAACAAAAAAATTAGTCACCTCTAAATCAAATAAAAACCTGAAATAAAAAAAAAAACTTACTCTAAGGCTATAAAACTGTTTTACAATTTGGGTCCTTACAGAACAACATTTCATACAAAGCAGCTGATTGTGTTTCTCACAAAGAAACACCTATTTTATGAATTGTCTGACAAGTGGCTATTGACGTGACTTCATATGATTTAACTCTTATGAGTTAATCTCTAAACCTTATTAGGGATGAGCAAATTGTCCTAAAATGTATAAATGAGATCAAACAACTAAATATGAATCAGCAATTAAATAAAACATTTACAAATTGCCATTAGGTTGCGTTGGTTTAAATTCAGTTTTTCCACTTCCATGTGGGTGTATAGATATTTTATGAAATGGTATGTACGTGGAACTATTAGAATCCACAAAAATAAATACATTAATTTCAAAATAACATGATAGTTGTTGTGTGGTGAAGGGCCCCAATGAAGCTTCATTTACTAATGGGTCAGAGGCAGCAGCTTATCTTTTTTTTACCACAATGTGCTGCCAATGAAATTATCCCCTGCTGATGCAGCATATCTAAATGAGATCTTAAAGCAATTTTCAACAGTGTTTGCTGCAACCAATTAAACTACTATGATTATCTCAAGAATACTGTTTAAAGGGATAGTTCACCAAAAAATGGAAATTATATAATCCTACAGGTTCAAGCTGGAGATGTGGGTTCTCCATGTTGACCATCAGAAAGTCCATCGGATATATGAATGTTGACCAATTATATATCTCTACACTACTGATAATAGCTATGTGAGCCTTATTGCCCAAAATTTTGATAATGTGGCTTTTACACACCATTTAGAAAACACCACCAAACAACTATATATCCTAGGGCTAGGTGATATCGGGCAAAAAAAAGTAAGTAAATAAATATTTAAACAAAAAAATCTCATCTCTTTATAATAAAATAAACATAAGTGCTAAAGAGATTCTTAAACTTGATAAATAAAATGATAAAAGCTGTGTGCAATGCTAAATAGTGTATTATTCATGTGTGAATAATAATGATACAGTAAAGCTCAAACAAAACAAACTATGATATTTAAATCTGAGCTTTCAAGTAAAGGAACCAACCAATATTATTCAAATACATTTTTTCTTTTTTTTTCTTTTTTTTAACTGCTGCTAGCCACTGCACTCATGTTCGCATTCACTCTAAGCTTATTGGGATTGCTTCCAAGATGCATGCTCAGTAGCCACATTTTAATAAAACTATAGCCTTCATACTGAAACTTCATACCAATTTTTTTTTAATTGTTATTGACAATAGTGTACAGCCAATAAATACAGAGATTTTTTAATGCCCAGCACTAAAATATCCTTTCTGTCTGTTTTGCTAAAATTTTCAGCATGGCTTATGCATCATATGGAAGGAATGTTATGAGTGGTTCAAAACATCTAACATCAGTACCATCAGTATCTTGTCTCTATAATCTTGCAGCTTTTTCTAGAAGAACTTTAAAAAGTACCTTACCAATAATGTTGCAACTTGTCATCTGGTAAAATTGGCAGAAACTAAACAATCTTTGTATACATATTCTTAAAAATCAATTATATAGTAACCATCTGATAGAGTCTGTATGTGTTATTATATATTTCTTTCTTATTTTTCCTACTTTATTTTATGCATCCGCCTACATTGAATTCTTTTCCTGCATTACTCCCATTTTTGTATATTTTCGCATACAATTTTTATATTCCTTCCTTCATTTTCTTTGTCCTTATGTTCACATGATTTTAACCTTTCTTCAAGTCTCCATCCTCCTATTTTTTTCTTTATTTTTTTCTCATATAACTATTCCACTTTTTTCTATCAACCTTTTTTGCCATATGCTTCCTTCAGTTAACTCCTACAGTATGTGCTGTATATTTTACATTTAGTGTTTCAGTATCCACTGCCTGTCTTTTTTCATGTTTTGTTTTGTTCCCATAATGTTCCCCTGACCTTGCTCTCTCTATTTCAACTCTGGTGTGAAGATGAGCACAGTTTATACAGCACATACACTGTACATCTCTGTGTGAATAGAGATCAAACACCTAGACATACTGAAATCTTGTAATGTCATATTAAATAATCAAAAGAGATTTATGACTGACACTTAGTAATAAAAATCAGTTAAATTATCAACTTAAATTCCACTAACTAAATGTCATTTTAAGACACTCGTTAACTGATGTTTGATGATGAGTGATATTTCATTTATTAAGTTCGCAAGTATTTACAACAATCTTTTCATTCCTTAAAAGCTTATACCAGCATTGATGGTGATTCTAGGTTAGTTTATGATCAACTCCATTTGAAAAATAATGTGCACTGTAGGGGAGAGCGGGGCAAAAAGTAACAGTAAAAGTAAAAGTTTTTTATCAACACACAAGCCTCTCCTACAAATGAGCACTGGTTGTATGATTGCCAGATCTATGATTTGTGTGCAGTATTGTCAAAAGTGCCAGGAGTAAAAATGTTAATATTTACCCCACCTGCGGTGCAAGTTATAACAGTCAGAGGGTTAGTTGTAACACATGCTTATAAAGTCAAACTCCACACAATTAATTTAAATTCAGTTTACTTCAAATAGTAGCTATATTAACTCATTTATTTTAATTCTACATAGCACAGTACAGTATGTTTATTTATTTATCTATTGGATAAACACATTTAGATTTTCCTTTTTTTTAATGTTTTACTTTTTTTTATAATTATCCATTATTATACAACGCAGAGCGTCACAGTGGCACAGTAGGTAGTGCAATCGCCTCACAGCAAGAAGGTTGATGGCTCGAGAACCGGTTGGGTCAATTGGCACTTTTGTGTGTAGTTTGCATGTTCTCCCTGTGTTCGTGTGGGTTTCCTCTGAGTGATCCGGTTTCCCTCACAGTCCAAAGACAGGCGGTATAGGTGAATTTAATAAGCTAAATTGAACGTAGTGTATGTGTGTGGATGCAAGAGTGTATGAGTGTTTCCCAGTGTTGGGTTGCAGCTGGAAGGGCATCTGCTGCATAAAACATATGCTGGATAAGTTGGAACTAAGCTGAAAAGAAAATGAATGAATGAATTATACAATGCATTTATTTGTAGTATTAGAAATTACATGATTTTTTAAAATTAAAAATATTTTTTATTAAAAAACATTTTTATATAAAAAGTTCCCAACATTCATTCATTCGTTCATTAATTCATTCATTCCTTTTCTTGTCGGCTTAGTCCCTTTATTAATCTGGGGTTGCCACAGCGGAATGAACCGGAATGAACCAACTTATGCACTATTTGTTTTACGCAGCGGATGCCCTTCCAGCTGCAACCCATCTCTGGGAAACATCCATCCACACTCATTCACACTCATACACTATGGACAATTTAGCCTTCCCAATTCACCTATACCACATTTCTTTGGACTTGTGGGGGAAACCGGAGCACCCGGAGGAAACCCACGCAACCACGGGGAGACCATGCAAACTCCACACAGAAATGCCAACTGACCCAACCGGGGCTCGAACCAGCGACCTTCTTGCTGTGAGGCGAACGTGCTACTAAAAAATTTCTTCGTGCCCAACAGTGTGTGGCTTTTTTGTAAAACCCTGTTACAACTAACTCCACTCTGTTGTGTTTTCTTCCAAACTGGCTAGCAGTCAGTGTGTGTTTTTTACATCTTTCAAAATGGTTCCATCTTTTAGCTTAGAAGATGATAATCACATCAATATAAGATTTTACGTACATATTTTCACAGATTTTTTTTTTATAAAAAAAATATAGGGTGTAATAAAAATACTTTATGCTGTTTCTACTTTGTTTCTCTTCCGAATTTCACCAAGCTTTTTTAATAAATGGCAGGAAGACGTCTGCCGACACTGGGGTGAAAACCTCAGAAGCATGCCATGGTTAACCCTCAGCAAATACCTTAAAACACTGCTACATTTTACCCCACGCTCCCTTATATTAAGACAACTTAAAAGCATGAATCCCAATCTAGATCGTTAGAGGAAAAAAAATAAAACTATATTATGAGTACCACAAGAAAGATAAATCAGTTTGTTAATCTTTACAATTTTTTAAAGTTTCTCCTTTAACGTCACATGCATCGATTTGGTCTCATGGCTGTCTTAGAGTTTGATATACAGCAAATTGTATTGAC
>CAIGQQ010038083.1:861274-872166 GCA_903798035.1 Danio albolineatus | reverse complement strand
TTATTATTATTATTATTATTATTATTATTATTATTATTATTATTATTGTTACTAGAGCAAAAACTATAAGAATTATGTACAACAAAGATTCACTAAAATGTCAGCCAGTGCAAAGAGTTAATATGCCAAAAGAAGTCTTCAATTAACACTATTCAATCATATTTACAGCAAGAGGATTTTGATAACATATTAAAAGGATCAAAATCTTCATACTGTACATTGCCACCATCCTTCACTGGGTTGTATGTATGTATGTATTTATAAGCATTTTATAAGTGTTTATTCGTTTGAAATATATGACAACTGCAATAACATATAATTAATGTATGACCACTTTGTTGCTTTATAGAGTAAATACTGTGAGTATAAGTATCTGCTGAGCAAGTATCTTATGTCAGTTTTTAAATAAATACATGTTATGCTGAATTTGAATGGAACAGTAGGGTGTATCACTTTTATTCTTACATTTTATTTTCATAAAACGTATTTGAAACAATTTCAGTTGTTCAATATGCTTTGTTTTCATATAGAATCACTATTTAATCTAATTTTGTTGGGAGATCTAGTTGATTTAACAGGAAATCTCATTTGTCACCCGTAAAATCATTTTCACATCGACTAAATAATTGTATTACTGTCTGTTGTGTGGAAGATGAGCGTTTCCTCCCTGCACTGTTAGATTCTCCCACTAGATGTCAGTAAGTATTCTAATTCATTCAAATACACTGCATATCGTTATCATAAACTGACTCTCTTATACACACCCAAATCCAAAGAGGAAAAAAAAAATCCTCCAGTTTTGACCTCATCAGCATTGAGTGATCAAGAGGAAGATTCCATTTTGTGATAAGAATGTTGCGACTAAATTGATTTGCAGGTGATTAAATTGATTTGTAAGGATATAAAAGATCATACACTATGTCCTCTGTGGTAAGGTAAGCCCATACAAGCACTCGCTGGTTTAAAATGAGGAGAAATTAAGGATAATTGTCTTGTCAGTAGAAATACTTGCTTTATTTGTATGAATGTATGGTCATGATAAACATGATGGATGGATGGATGGATGGATGGATGGATGGATGGATGGATGGATGGATAATGTGGAAGAAATATTAAAACCACGACAATTCTCAGTTTCTCAGGATTTGTGATGTAAATTTAGCCATTATATTACAATATCAACTTTAAATTATTATTATTATTTTTGTGTGTACATAAAATACTGAAATTATGGAATGTTTTAAGACATTATATATAGTATATCCATCTTTATACAACAATACCCTTGCAACAAACTTCAGAAGAGTTTAAAAAAAATTATATTTGGTGAACTTCTCTTCAAATCATATGATAAAGTGTCACAAATTGTATTGTGTTCAAAAATGAAGAGAAAAAAAGCTTGAAATATTTATTTTGGTTAGAAATTAATTGATTAAAACAAATATTACAATTTTATTCAAATCCACAGTTTATAATCCAGTACAACCAAAGAAACTTGTGTGGTCTCAAAATTGTATTACATTAAATAACAAATTATAAATCTGACATATCCTCATAAAGAAATGATAACGTGATTTTTCAGATGTCATCTTCAGACCGCAATCCCCAGTTTCACCTATTCCCGACCTATCCTTTTCTCCAGTTCCAGCCTAACAATCCTGCCATTCGTAATGGTGAAAGATTCTTTTAAGATTGAAAAAAAGGAGGAAGATCATGAGAAGAGAATTTTGCAAAGCGAAACAACCAACCAAAATACTTGCTTTAAAAAAAATAAATAATAATAATAATAATAATAATAATAAACACACATATATATATATATATATATATATATATATATATATATATATATATATATATATATATATATATACACACATGTTGATAGATAGATAGCTAGATACAGTAGATACTGTAGATAGATAGATGGGGAAGAAATACTAAAACCATATATTTCTCAGTTTCTCAGGATTTATGATGTAAATTTAGCCACTGTAGTAAAATATCAACTTTATTTTTTTTTGTGTGTGTACATAAAATACCTAAAATATGTGATGTTTTAAGACATGATGCAGTATATCCATCTTTACACAACAATACCCATCTTTTAACTTACAAAAACAATATTTGGTGAATTTCCCTTCACATCATATGATAAAGTGTGACAAATGGTATTGTTTTCTAAAATTAAGAGAAAATTTGCATGAAATAATTACTTTGGTTAGAAACTTAGTAGAGATGTTCTCAGACATTTATTGATTAAAAAAAATATATTACAATTTTATTCAAATCCACAGCTTATAATGCAGTAAAACCAAAGAAACTTGTGTGGTCTCAAAATTGTTTTAGGTAACAAATTATAAATCTGACATGTCCTCATAATGAAATAACATGATTTTTCAGATGTAATCTTCAGACCACAAATCCCCACTTCCATCTATTGCCGACCTATCCTTTTCTCCGGTTCCAGCCTACCATTCCTGCCATTCATAATGGCGATAGATTCTTGTAAGATAAACACATGAAGAAAAAAAAAAGGAGTAGGAAGATCAGGAGATGAGAGATTTGCAAAGCGAAACAACCAACCCCCCATTCCTCTTTCCCCTCTCTCTCTCTCATTATCCTCCCCTGCTCATTTGAATAAATTAACACCCCCCTGACGTCTCGCTTCACCACCTTCCTCTTCCCCCTGATTTCTCCCCCCTCAACAGGCTGCAGAGAGAGAGAGAGAGAGAGAGAGAGAGAGAGAGAGACGGAGCTCCAGAAATATCCTCTGTTTCCACACACATTCATTCACTTTCCCCCTTATGCACACAGACACAATCACACCCACCCTCCAGTACACCAAATTCATTCGTCTCTGCTAACACAAAACAGACTCCCTCCTTAGTGCGCCAATAAAAATCATAAATCCCAAAATAAAAACATTAGGTCTGGTTTAAAAAAAAAAAAAAAAAAAACAGACTGGTGCGCAGACGCAGATGTGCGGGACCCTCCCTCGGCTGACTGACTTGGTGCAGCTCACTGACTCATTTGACTAATGCTGCCAAGCGTAACATGGCGTACGGTTCTGTATCGGGCTGGCTAATTAGTGCCAGTGCAGCTCCAGCTAAAACTGGGCAAGTCGCTGCGCCGCCATGCTAAACCAAAGCAGCTCACCATCTGGGCCTCCTCGGCCACCATTTTGGATCTACTCTGCAATAGAGCACTCTAAAAAACAGCCATACTGCAGGGGGAGCAGTGAGAAACGGGGTGCGTTGGTCAACATTACGGAAAAAAGTAGTGCCCTCCCATTACCTGCATTTGGCTGAGGTGGGTATATGCGCCAACCCTTGCGCCCTCCCTTTCGTTCCACTACCACCCTCTACCCTCGGTGACCTTGCAGGCATTGGGCTGGGGAGCCAGCTTTCTGCATTAATACCAGATACATTAGAGTTAATATGATTCTACCATGTAGCCGTGGCCTGAGGGGGGACTCTGATTGTCTGCGTATTAGCATTAGCGTTCTCATTAGCCCACCCGCTTCTGCCTTCTCCGCTCTCTCTCCCTCTCTCTTTACTTCCTACTCTCTCTCTGCTTTTCTCCAGGCAACAGATGAGAGAGAGTGATGCAGATGATTTGTATTAGCGATGATGTCAACAGTGGCTGTCTGTTTGCAAGTCAGTGGTCACTTCCTCTCTGATGCACATATATACACAGTTCTAGATTTCTTTCAGCCAGTGTTGTGGCTTGTACTTTAATTCGAGTGTGTGTGTCTCCATAAGTGTGTGGGAGGGTAAGGGTAGCATTCCATCTTCTATATTTCCACTTGTTACATAACTGTTGAGAGGAGATGTACAGAGAAACAGCAAGAGAGAGAGAGGCCTCTGTAGAAAACAAAGAGTCCTGCAAATCTGCTCAACTGCTCTCTTCCCTGCTTCTTCTTTTCAATACAAAACACTGCGGGTAAAAACTTGTGCGCAGACCAAGACACTTAAGTACATGCTGCTGAATTTCAGTGGTAGGATAGGAAAATTCCAGTATGCCAAGGTAAACCTCCATGATCTAATAATCTAGAGAAGAGTCGTAGTTGAGATCAGTTTTTTTCTGGCTCCTTGCCCTCTCTCCTGTAAGGGATTTGGAACTTGTTTTTTTACTTGGACTCTTTGCTTGGACTCTTCTAATTCATATGATTTAATTTGTATGAAAATGTACAATTTTTGTGTGATTTACAGCCATGGTCTAATTGTTAGAGAGTTGGATTTGTAGTTTAAAGATCGCAAGTCTGAGTCCCAGTACCAGCAGGGATTGTTGGTGAGATCCACCTCAATACCACGGCTGAGGTGATTCCCTTGAGCAAGGCAACGAACCCCAACTGCTCTCCAGGTGTGTGTTCATGAGTGCAGGTTGCTTTGGATAAAAATGTCTGATTCTGTAATTGCATAAATGTAAATGATTTGCTCATTCCCCACTGAGACGTATGGTTAGGGGTGGGATTTGGGGGCAAACCTTCCTTTGAAAATTGTACATTTTCAAACGAATGTAATAATATATATTTGTACACAACCTCTATTCTGACAATATGTGAAATAGTTACATTTCCTCGTAAGATTGTGCTGGATGAGGGACTCAACTGTAAGGTGTGTGGTCAAGTGACTCTTTAAGGTGTCAATAATGATAGCCTCATGAGCAGTGCGCCAACACATAGAGATATGTATTATGCATCCAGAGTTCTTTCTAAATCAAGCCCCCATCTCCTAAAAATTGTCTTATCCTAACAAAGACAAAAACAAAAAAAAACTTGTAACCCTAAGAGGTCTGCATTCCAATTAAATTTCTGAATAAAACGCGGTAGCAGTCAGTAACTCTGGTGTAATTTAAACAAGAGTGGATGGTCTAGCGATATAGTGCTCCCGAATCCCAATGTTATTTCAGAACAGAATTGGTACAGCTAGTGACGACTGTTACACATGCTGAACGCATGGTGCTTTCTGCATGTGCATTTTACTCACAAAGTCTGTGCATGCATCATCTGCATAAGGGTCCCCTGCAAGTCGGCAGCTGTCTGTGGTGCCCTTATACGACTCAGGACACTGTTCATATTTCTGCCGTGCCACAGAGCGCCATCTAAATAGTTTCATTTTAAATAACATGCGAATGTGCACATCTGGCAATTGTTACTTACAACTGTCATGTGCGGCACATCCAGTGTGCGACCAGCTTCATAAGACTGGAACTTCAGGTTTGAGATGGCACTCATGTCTCATCACAAAGGGACAAAAAAAAACAAAAAAAACAACAACCTGACATTTAGCCTACAATCCTTGCACAACCACCAGTTTAATCTGTTATACCTCTCATTTGGTAGTACCCAATTTAAACGTAACATTTTGGAAACCAGATTAAAATTTAGAGGGAACAGTCGGGTAGAATATTTTTCTAAGCGAGCTGCTGGTAAACAGTGGTCAGGAGTGGTCTGGAGTGGAATAAAACCTGGTGGGAGTGCGACTAAAAAAAATCAGTCCCGTGCAGACCTCTACTCTAAAGTATTGTTATCGCCTTTTATACTAAAGACCCATTCAATCATTCAATCCCATTTCCACCTGGTACAAAGATGTATTTCTGTCAAAACAATCACAAAATTGTAGTATTAAGTTAATTAAAAGTACTAAGCTTTTCCACTTTTAACTACTTTTCACAAAAAAAAAAAACACTTTAGACTGCCTACATTTCATGTGGTCGAGAGTTCAAACAACCAGAAAAGACCACCACTTCTCTGTCTCCTGACCCAATTCATCAATATCACATTAGTACATACTATTGAAGAATCCTCTCTAGACATAATTTAAATCATAAGTTTGGTTTGAAGGTGAATAAAGCACTATGCTCACCTAGTCCTTCAGCAGTCTTGTGGCTAAATGAAAGCTGCTCTCTGATCATCATCTGATGACTCCTTTTGTGTTCAAATGTGTGCTTATTTGACAATATTTGATCGAAATGTCACAAAAAAGCCCGATCATATACTTAAACTTAGACAGTTTTATCAAATAAATTAGAAAAGTGGTGTAAAGAGGACAAAGTAGTCATTTTAAAGTATTGGGTCATATCTGTAAACATGCAGGGTCTCAAACTGGAATGTCTCATTTTAAAAAACATACACATACACAAACAAATAGAATTATGTTAATAATTACTGTACTCATTCTTGTGTTGTGTCAATACCCTAAGACCTTTGTATCTTTTCAGAACACAAGTGAAGATATTTTAGATGAAATATGAGAGCTCCCTCATCCTCCATAGACAGCAATGGGCCCAATTAGTTAAAAGTCCAGGAAAATACAACAAAATCAAGTGCTTAAAACATTTGCCTTTAGTGGTTCAGTTATCAAGCTACGGGAGTACATGTGCGCACATAAATCTAAATTAAAAACTTTCTTCTCTGTGTCAGTATAGGGTCCTCATTCACAAGCATTATGCATGTTGTGCCTGCATTGTTACAAACAGAGGAAGTTGTGTTTGGGCATCGAGGGCACAGTGTTCGTAAATGTGCACCCTATACTGACACTGAGGAGAAGAAACTGTCGAATCAAGTTATTTTGTTTGTTCTATGTGCGCATAAAAGTATTTTTTTAGCTTCATCATATTTAGGGTTGAACCACTGAAGACACGTGGACTGTTCTGAGGTTGTTTACTTTGTACCTTTCTGGAGTCTGGACCTTGGAGGATGAGACAACCGTCAGATCATTTAATCGAAAATACTGTCACTGAAGACAGTACACTTACTGCAATACACTGTCTACACTAAAAGATAGATAATAATGTGAACATTTGGAAGACTCTGGCACACTGACAATTTATTCTAGCCTTAAAAGCTATGGGGTTTGCATGGCCCCTCAAAAAATTGGACCAAGTGCCTAGTAGATGTTTAAATGAAAACCTCAAACAAAACCACAGTTGGGCAAAAGAACAAAGTGGTTTATTGTTTTTTTATTTATTTAATAAAATTACATAAAAAATAAGCATAATAAATTTAACAAAATTATGATGTGAATATGTAAATTATAATTCAGAATTTATAGAAATGTAAAGATAATTGTGTGAAATTCTACTGTTGAACTTACCTAGACATTTGAGCAATCATAACATACATATGATCTCACTTTGCCCAGTCCACCTGAACCCAGGATGGAGGATTCAGGCTTGAGAACAGAACTTCACTAATGATTATTCCACTGAAATCATCCAAACTGGCTTAGCACAGCCCATGTCTGGGGCTGAGTAAGGATACACTGATGTCAGTGAGTGAGTGGAATCACATGTCAGTGTGATGGATTTCTGTATTGGCTGATTCTCTGACAGGGCTGCACATAGGCTATAATCAATAGCAGAACTGCAAGTTACAGTTCAATAATTACCCGAAGAGGATGTGGGAGTGTGAAGCCAGAAGCACTGGAGCGAAACCATCAAGCTATTGTATCCATTGGTAGCAGACTATCAAACTACATTGTTGTCATTTCTTAAGTTGCCCCGGGGGGGGTAGTGTGCCAACCTCTAATTTTGCACCCAGACATATAGCCCACTCTGGCATTGTTACATATCATTGTCAAAACAATCCATAGAAATCCATGACACTGCTTGAATTCCCCTGTTTAAAATGAAGAGCTTGCCAATTTCTACATAACAGTCTCTATTAAATGTGATTTAAATAACAGTTCTTTCATTCAAGCCCGTTCATACAATTAACAAATTTTTAACCAAACCTATTATACATTAATTGAATTTTATAGACTATAATTGTGAAGAAAGCCACTTTAGTCACCAGACGATAAAGCCGCCAGGGTGGTCTGTGAGCATTATCCACCACTCTAGACAATACATGATACGCCCCTCTCATGTCATTCCTCTCATTTTGAGAGCGGAACAATGCCGGTGATTCAGACATTCCTCGCTGCGCCTCTGAAGCGCGCGTTCTCGCTCGTTCGCATATATTAATGCATAGAGAGCGCGTGACGGGTCTCGTGCGGTGTCTCTAAGGACGCGCGCGTGTCATTAAACGATCACTGATGAAGAATGAACAGAATGTACAACATTAACACGTACTTTACTTTTAAAACGAAGAGGCTCAACCATGGCGAAAAGAATCAGAACGGTGACTTTAGCTGGTTTAAGTTGGCATTCCAGGCTGGTCAATCTAAATTCCCGTACTGGTTTGTTAAAAAGTGCACAAACCCAGCAATCAGACTTTGAGAACTGACAAGTCGTTTCTTTCTCTTTTTTTCAGCAGCGTCGCGTCGATACAGAATTGCTGATGGTAAAAGGTAAGCCACCGATACCGCGAAAAATACAAATAAAAGAGATCCGTCGTGCGTAAAAAGCAGTCATTTAGTTCCCAGGTGCGCACTGGGTGCCACAGAATGCCCTGGCTGTCTCCAGCCACGTGGACCGCTCACAACAACAACAACAACACATTAAGTCCTGTCCTCTCTGATGCACCCAACCCACCCCCACCAACAAAACTCCGCGCGCCGTCCTCTCCGCGTCTCACTCTGGCCCCGCACCAGCACCTCTCCATCCCGCCGTACCATTAGACTACCGAAGGAGGGGCCGCTCGAATGACGGTCCCGCGGATGGGAGGGTACGAGAGGCGGGACCAAAGTCTTCCCTGCTTCTCGGTGCTGGCGAGTCCGGGACTAGGGCTGGAGAGATCGCCGGGGAGCATCGTCACCACTCCTGCACGGAGCCTCACCTGGCCAAATACTGCACGGTGCACACGTCGGGATTGCAAAACATTCCTGAGAAATATACCTGCTATTTATGGCATGTGGCTGGTAACTTTACTCCTGCTGTATTCTTTTCAAGAAGGTATGTAGTGAGTTTATTTATTGCGGCTTTTTATTACTTTATAATGTTGATGTGTAACTGTGCAGCTTATTCATTTAAATTAAGTAGAAATGTGCAATAACAATCCACTGTTCCGAGTACAGTGGATGGATATTTAAAGTGAATTCATCGTGCGCTCTGGTTTCAGGATTTCATGAACTTTCTTTCTCTGCAAAACTAACGCAACTTCGGCAAAAATGTTTTTTCAGTTGCATAAAATGAGGAAAATGGTTTCTGTAGTCAGTGATTAACGACGAACGGAAGAACGGAGGATCTGCATGTTCCCGTGCGCAAAGATGGGGGAGATAGCATGATTTGTATGCAAGATATGAATATGCTGTTGAGTTATGAATATGTAGAACGGGAGCAGATATTTTTCATCGGTCTTGTGCATTTGCCATACTTCTGGCCTTCTGTTTATGTTTCTTAGTAGAAAAGTAGAGTTGGTTGGTGAGGTGTGAATTTGTTTTGTCTGGGTACACTTTTTTATTTTATTTTTTACTGGGCTAGAATAAGAGTGTTATTTTTCTAGGGTTTGAATATGTCTGCCGTTCGTTGTTTATAGTAACCTTTTGGGTAATATTTTTTTTTTAGAAAAAAAAGGTTTTGCAATAAAAGTGCACGTTTCTGTGGCAGAGGGTGAATATATCTGCATAGATCCTGTGAAAAACAGAATGGCATATGCAGCCTCATTTCCAATTAGCACTGGTGCAATTAGTGGTCCTCCATTTTCTATGCCAACAGATTCCTGGTTTGACTGTGCTGATGGAGGGTTTGATATGGCACATCTGAATTTGTAGAAATACAAAACGAAGATTTGATTTATTTTAACTATCATTAAGGCTGTTTATTTTGCTAATTCGATTAGTTTTACGCATCAATTTGTGTCTAGATGTCTCCTCAACAATTTTGTTTTTGACACCTCACAGCATACAAACCCCTCCTTTCCTCACCACCCAGCCTTGGATATATGCTTTCAGTTTTTGCTCATATTTTTTTCTCTCCTGAAATTGTAACAAATAATTTGGGGTGAAATCACTTTTCAAAACATGCCTCTGTATTATTTTTTGTCATCTAAAATGGCTTTGTTTTGTCAAGTATGGCTTTTTATTTTTTATCAACAAACAATTCAGATGTGAACGCTTCATCTGGTTTTACATCACTTGAGTTTTGATGCTTTAGAATTGAGGAGACTTTTGATTTTGTATATATTTTAATTAACAATGTCATTTGCTCGGGGATGTAAGGTCAGAATTATTTTCTCCCCCTTCTCTGCCTCTCTCTCTTCCAGTGTGTATGTTTGTGGAAAGAAGAACTGTGGTGTGTATTAATGGTGTGTTTGTGGATGTTTGTGTGTGGTGTTGTATGGGGGAGGAAGGGTGCAGTAGGGCGTAAAGTGCGTAAAAACGGGATACGGAGGTCGCAAACAAACTTCTTTTTGCCATGTTTTATTTTTATTTTCCAGTACTCATTGTTTATGGTGTGTTTTCTGAAATTTGCACAGTACATTTCTTATCATGTATCTCAGATAACACGGACGATAGGAGATGTAAAACGCACATCAATTATCATACATGCATATGCATTAGGACTGCGTATTTTTCCGAGAGGGCCGCGCCTCCATCTTTTTCACTTTCAAGGAATGTAGAAACATTTCTTCTATTTTTCCTCATTTCACGAAATAACTACATGTTGTCACAGGCACACATTTTACTCGTTTTTGTTTAGAAATAATCATTTATTTTAAATGCATTATTATGCATTATTGTGACCCGGTCAAGTTGAAGCATATTACCCTCCTGCTTTCACACCTGAACCCCGGGCTGGGAAACCGGATCCAGGGTAAATTGTCGTCTCGAGGGTCAGCTTGTCTTCTTATTGAAATTCAAGCAAATGAAATGAAAAGACAATGAGGGATGCTGCAGTATCGTATGTGAAAATTTCCATTGTTTTTCTCTTGTATTATAATTTGATTAAATTTTTTAAATTATTATTATTATTATTATTATTATTATTATTATTATTATTATTAT
>CAIGQQ010038083.1:841704-860322 GCA_903798035.1 Danio albolineatus | reverse complement strand
CTCTCTCTCTCTCTCTCTCTCTCTCTCTCTCTCTCTCTCTCTCTCTCCATTTCGTTATACTCGTCACATACACGTTTATTTTCTTTCCATGTAATTTGTCGGTAGTGTGTTCATTATAATACGTTCCTTCCTCTATGGATATAAAGAGTAAAGCCTTGTGTGATCGCAGCATGAGTCACCGTTATAAACACGTTACTCTCACAAACTGGGTGGCAATCTGAACTTCAACTTTTCTACTTGAGAATGATTTAGACTAAACTGGTTTGTTTCTTCTCGTCATCGGTATTTCTTTTAATCATCACGTTTTATCCTCACCTTTTTGATAGACCAGTGAAGCAGATTAATTACACATTTACTGATCATGCGAGGAGACTTTTTTAGGCTGCTTAGTCAAATTATTACTACACAGTATTATAATTTTCTATTGAAATTGATTTTGATGGTCCAAAAAGTTGCAAACAATAAGGTAACACGTTTATGCAACTGTTGACAAAAAGCATTAATCTACATTTATAAATGTACAATCTGTAGATATTTCATCGTATTTAATTGTTTTAATTAATTGCATTATTGAAATGGGATATATTTGCTACATGAAACTGTTCATTATCCTATAGAATTAGACACCTCTAGTCATAACTGTTTACACCAGGCATGCGGAATATCCACAGCCTGGTCTGAACTCTCTGTTAAATTCATCAGAAACTCTTTTAGATCCTTTAGACTCAAAAGAAAATGGGAGTCACGAATGTAACCGGCGAGATTTACCGGGTTAAGAGCAGTGCTATTTTTTTCCCTCCCTGCACCTAAAAATCACACCCCGCTGCCCCACCTGCCATTTAAGCTGAAGTGCGGTCAAAATAAAAATCTGCGTGTCACTCCGGCGTTCCGCTTCGACAGGTGACCGCTGTTCTCCTTTCAGAGCTCGTGTGCCGGTGAGTTAAGCGCGTGAACAAACACTTTGCGCCTCCGGAGCACCTGCTGCACCCGGCGGTGCCGGCCGGCCGCTGCTACAGTACATCCGATAGGACACCGCGTGCGCAGCGCATCACTTCTAGCAGGAGACATCATAATGATGAATGCAGGCTCAATACGGAAATTATGAGGGTCTGACTCCAGTTTGAGTTAAAATCCTTCCAAAATTATCCAGACTAAAAGTTTGGGTCTTTATTATTATTATTATTTTACATATAGTCTAAACGTATACTTTGGGTTATGTTTCAACATCTTTAACCAACTTTGGAAACGATTAGATTTAGCCACAAGATAATCTAGTCATGAACAGTGGTAACCATAGCAACAGCACGCTGCTCGTGCGTTCTCTTTTACAATTATGGTGAAGGAGAAAACACACCTGAATGTAATTTGATTTGAGATTTAAACATCACATATAGCCTAATAAATCACATAATTTTTCTCTAATATAAAAACTAGTTTGATGGATTTATTAGCATTCAGTTTATGTTAATTAATAATAATTTTAGTCATTATGTTAACCTATGTCAGATAACTTTTGATGGAGCAAATACAGTCATATTGGGCTGTAAGGCATGAGGGTGAAAATATTACTTTACAAACTGTATTGTAAAAAAGTCTTATGAACATTTTAATATTACTGTTATTATATCACAATAATATTAATGAAATTAATTTAAATGGTCTTTATGATGGTCTGAAAATCTGTCCATTCCAATATTATTAGTGACAATATGCCCTCAACATATTAGAGCCACAAATTGACAAAAGGACTTGATGAGCACTGCAGAAAGTCCTGAGCTAAAAAAAAGAAGAAGAAAAAAAAATGGTTTCCAAAACATTGTGGAAACATTATGGATCCCAGAACCTTTTCTGCTGGTTAAAGTTGTCTAAGCAAACAGAATATTCCTTGAACATTGACTTGTTCTAATTGTAACAAAACTAAGAAAAACATTCTGAGAAAACAAACACATTTTTAATAAAAAAAAAAAATTAAAAAAATATTTTTATTTGAACTGCAAAAAACAAACAAAATGCAAACACTATGGAAACATTATGGGAAGGGTCTTTGTTTGCTCCATTTTTGCTTATTTCACAATTCGTCCACTACACCACTATAAACACTACACTCTAAAAAAAAAAAGGTTCTTCAGTGGTTCTTCAGAAGTTCTTTGCGATATTTGAGGTGCTATTTAGCACTTTTACAGTGTAAAGAACCTTTAAAGCACCATAAAGGTTCTTCAGTGGTTCTCCAGTGGTTCTTTAAGGTGGTCAGGGTGCTATATAGCACTTTTACTGTGTAAAGAACATTTAAAGCACCATAAAGGTTTTTCAGTGGTTCTTTGGGGTGTTTAAAGTGCTATATATCACCAATACTACTGGTAAGCACTTGTTCTTATAGCTAATTCTCATAACTCTTATGCCAGTTTTATTTGCGGAAAGGGTAAAGTAACATTATGAGCACCTTAAAATATAGGTGCTATATGGCACCATTTGACAAAAGTACTATATAGCACCTATTTTTTTTTCTCGTTACGACCAAAGAACCAGTTTTGGTGCTATTTAGCACCATTTTTTTTTAGAGTGTATCACTATCAATGTATTCACTGTCAAACCTGCTCCTCAACTCTCTGAACACATATTTTCTTGTCACATATAATAATAATGACAAAGCTCTTGCTTTTAAAAAAAATTGCTTTACAATTTGTTCAGCTACTTTCAAATTCTAGATTCTTTGTATGCAGTCAAAATGTGATTCCAAATGTTTTTCTTTGGTCTCAGACTTTGATAAGACTTGTACAAGTGTAGAAATATACACAAGCCATTCTATTTAATAAATAACATATTATACATAAATTTACATAGGACACTGATTCATTATGTTTGCGAAATCCATTAATATGTCAACAAATCAAATTTAAATCAGACTTGAAAATTTTTATTTTATTTTTTTTCTCTTTTCGTCCTTCAAATCTATTATATACTTTTATGGTCTTTCTTAGGGTATAGTGGGAGTAATAGTTATTTAATATCTCCAACTGATTCAAATGTTGATAATGCCTCATGTTACAACAGTTCTCATATGTCTCTCTAATATGCTTTCATACAGAGAGTGTATCACATCTGATTGTGGTTTTATGTCAATTATTATTAACAAATACATGACTCTAATAGCAAATACCACAAACCTGCATGTTCCAGAAGCAGATTATGATATACCTGTATCCCACTTTGAGTTGCCAGAAAAGAGGCATTTTATAAACTAGTTTACAAACTACCTGCCACACAGAAGATTCTGTCAAATTCATATATTATTGATTCTTTTAAAAATGCATTGAAAAGGACTCGCACTCTCAACCTCCCAAATCATCCCTTTGGATGGTGAAACTAAGGGGGTGGGGGAACCCTAGTGCACCTCAGACTCAGATTAAAAAGAACCCTGCATTACATATCTCATTCATTATGCAATCTGAACAAGACAGATGCCAAAATGCTAATAACATAACCAAACATATATACCACTTCGACGCTCAAGCATTTCTGTCACTGTCTTTTCAAAGAGATTGCCATACCAATGTGGGAGGTTACATGTGACTGCTTTCCAATCCACTCAAGCTCACTCACCCAAAGCACCGAACAATCACAGGGACAACAGTGGCAGGCGAGATTTACTCTAATAAACCAGAACAAATGTAATCTAAACACAAGTGTACATGTGTCCTCCTCAGCCTAGCTATAAAGAAATGCCCGACACACACACACACACACACACATACACCTCATCGTAAACCCATTTATAACTGGATGCAGTGTAGGGCTGACTTTAGATTCAGCTGGAAGTTACTCAGCACCTGTAGTATTGATTTTTCCTTGACTGCGCCGTGCATAAATGATTATCGGTTTGATAAGTGGCTTGTCTGGGGAAAGGTATTGAAAAAAAAAAAGCAAATGAGGAATAAAACCAGCCATTCTCTCTCTTACTTAATCTCGTGAGTCATTTTAAAGGAATGATTCCACCAAAAACGAAACTCCTGTCATAATTTCCTCACACACTATACAAAGATTCATTAGATTTACTAATATTTTAAAGGTAAATAGTTGCAAACAATTTATATGGACTGAATGTAAACAAACTAGTTCAATTCAATGTTTAAATTAATGTGTTTGTTTAAATTCAGCATATACAGGATACACTCACTGGCCATTTTATTAGGTACAGCTGTCTAACTGCTCGTCAGCGCAAATTTCTAATCAGCCAATCACATGGCACAAACTCAATGCATTTAGGCATGTAGACATGGTCAAGGCGATCTGCTGCAGTTCAAGCAGCAGAATGGGGAAGAAAAGGGATTTAAGTGACTTTGAACGTGGCATGGTTGTTTGTTCCAGATGGGCTGGTCTGAGTATTTCAGAAACTGCTGATATACTGGGATTTTCACGCACAACCATCTCTAGGGTTTACAGAGAAGAGAAAATAAGAAAATATCTCGTGAGTGGCAGTTTTGTGGGCACAAATGCCTAGTTGATGCCAGGGCTCAGAGAAGAATGGCCAGACTGGTTTAAGCTAATAAAAAGGCAATGGATAGAGTGCAACAGACTCAACCACTTGTTCAACCGAGGTATGCAGAAGAGCATCTCCGAACACAAAACACGTCAAAAATTGAGGCAGATGGGCTACAGCAGCAGAAGATCACACCAGGTGCCACTACTGTCAGCTAAAAACATGGAAATGAGGCTACAATTCAGACTTACAATAGAAGATTGGAAAAATGTCGCCTGGTCTCAGTTTCTGCTGCGACATTAAAATAATTGGGTCAGAATTTGGCATCCACAACATGAAAGCATGGATACATCCTGTATTGTATCAGTGGTTCAGGCTGCTGGTGGTGGTGGTGGTGTACACAGTTATTGCAGTTTATCCGTTTTCTGATGGCTACTTCCAGCAGGATAATGCACCATGTCATAAAGGGTGAATCATCTCAGACTGGTTTCTTGAACATGACAATGTGTTCATTGTACTAAATATGCCTCCACAGTCACCAGATCTCAATCCAATAGAGCGCCTTTGGGATGTGGTAGAATGGGAGATTTGCATCAAGGATGTGCAGCTGACAAATCTGCTGAAACTGTGTTATGCTATCATGACAATATGGACCAAAATCTCTGAGGAATATTTCCAGTACCTTGTTGAATCTATGCCACGAAGGATTAAGGCAGTTCTGAAGGGGGTCCAACCCGGTACTACTAAGGTGCATATAATAAAGTGGCCGGTGAGTGTATTCTTACGTGTTTAACAGAAAGAAGATCATAAAGGTTTAAAACCAGATGGGGGAGAGTAAACGATGTGGTAATTTAAATTTTTGGGTTCTTTAAAAGGTTAAAGAAAACATTATGACACTGGAAGCTGTTAAAAAAAATGCAGCACTGTAGTGCGATACAGACAGGTTTGACAGTGGAAATGGCCCTTGAACAATCTGTGAATAAATTAATTGGGAAGCTTGGAGGCAAATGGATGGTTGAATGGCGTTGTTGTCGAACAGTTGCGTGCCCCAACAATATGCACAAAGTCTGCTTTTAGACATGTTTATGTAGGTGAGATGGCAGAGTGATTGAAAGAAAGACTGCGTGGTGTAGATTTCTTTGGGGACAGGGTGTGAAGATCTACATGTGTGCTTGTGTGAGAGAGTGTGTGTCTAAGCAAATGCAGATGAGCGACTGAGAGAGCTGCATTATGCATAGCTGCTTACCATTGGCAATAGCTTAGCCTATCTGCAATACATATTCAAATGCCATTTTCATAGCGGCTAAAGTATATATGTATGCGTGTGTTGTGCAAATGTGAAGGACCACATGAAGAGGAAACCGAAAAATGAAAAATGGAAGGCGATTAACAGGGAGAGATGGCAAGGAGGAAGGAAAAACAACAAGAAATCATGAGCAAAGACATTTTTTGAGCAGGATTTTTTTTTCCAGTTCGAGGAAGTGGGTGGAGAATATCGCGTCCATCTTGAGAGTTAGACAGATAGATAGGGAAATCGGGCATCATTAATGGAGCGTTTCAGCATTCCCAGCCCTTTCCCTCGTTTGGCATATGGCAACGAGAATGGCAAGGAGCTGCAGGGCTTCGTTTGCCCTCACACGGAAGTCAACTCAGAACAAAGGGAGAAGAAATTGGGTTATGCCATTGCCTTTTCTCGTTTCTCTCTTTTAGGCTTCCCCAAAATATCGATTTTCTATCGTTAGACATCTTAACAGTTGCCAATGGACATGGAGAGTGATAAATTTTGGATTCTTTGTGGGTTACTGTTGTTTATGTGTTTTCATATTTATTCTGTGAGCTTCAATTCATATTTTCTTTGCACAATTTTTTTTAATTAATAAATATGACAAACTATTTCCCAGAAGTGGGTTGCAGCTGGAAAAGCATAAGCTGTGTAAAACATATGCTGGATAAGTTGGCGGTTCATTCCACTGTGGCGACCCTTGATGAATAAAGGGACTAAGCCGAAGGAAAATGAATGAATGAATGAATGAATGAATGAATGAAACAAACTATGCCATATGGATGAATTAATGATTCTCATTTGATGGGTTTTAAAGAGATAGTTAACCCAAAAATGAAAAATCACTCACTATTTATTCACCCTCAAGTGACTCCAAAACCAGTTTGAGTTCTTTCAGCTCTGAACACTAAAGAATATATTTTGAAGAAAGCTGAAACCCTGCAAACACTGATTTTCATAGTAGATTTCCAAAAATACTATGGAAGTCAGTGATTACAGGTTTGCAGTTGTCTTTAACATTTTTTGTGCTCAACAGAAGAACGAAACTATCAAGTTTGAAACAAGGTTGAGTAAATTAAGACAGAGTTTTCTTTTTTAGGTAAACAATCTCCCCTTTAACACTGTGTGTGTGTCACTGATAATTTGGTATAGAATGTTTTACCTATACACTGGAAAAAATACATATTTCCATTGCCAATTATATAACTTGGAGCCTAAATCTGCACAATAGTAGTAATCTTGACCAGGCAGTATTGTATCAAAATCCCCCCAAACTGGTCAGTTATAGAAATGAAAAAAGTAGAATTTATTTATAATGTAATTGGCTAAAAAGAAATGTTTAAAAAAATGGCACGGTGGCTCAGTGGTTGGCACTGTCACCTCACAGCAAGAAGGTCGCTGGTTTGATTCCCGGCTGAGCCAGTTGGCATTTCTGTGTGGAGTTTTCATGTTCTCCCAGTGCTGGTGTGGGTTTCCTCTTTGGGAAAACAAAATTGGCCATAGTGTATGTGTGTGTGTGTGTGTGTGTGTGTGTGTGCGTGTGTGAGAGTGTATGGGTGTTTGCCAGTACTGGGTTGTGGCTGGAAGGGCATCTGCTGCGTGAAACATACAGCGCAATCGTTGGCGGTTCATTCCGCTGTGGTGAACCTTGATAAATAGGGACTAAGCCAAAGGAAAACTAATAAACACAAGTTTGTTGACATGGACAGGGCCGGTGTTAAGACCTATGCTACCGTCTGCCACTAGGGGTGCTCAAAATGTATTGATTTATTTTTCCAAGATGTGTGACGCAACCTTCGTTTAACCAACAATTTTGTTCATTTATTGGCTCTTAAAAGTGAAAAATTGTCAGCTTGGATACATTAGAATGGAATTGGACATGTTTCTGTTGCAGCTTGCCAGTTATGATGTAATTTTACATTATCATAAATGTAGCCACATAAAAAAGAAACCAGCTTCGAAATACATATGCATCACTAGTCACGCAGAGGTCATTTTAAATCTAAACTTGCCTTTTCATTGCACACAACATTCAGACACAACTGTCGGAATATGCCCCCTTGTGGGACAGAATTTTCAGTTTTGTCGTGCACCAAGGGAGAGAAGCTGATTCTCGCAGTGTCTGAAATAAAGAAGTGCAAATGCAAGAGCCTTTATTCTCCATGCAATCACCATGGTTGAATGAATGAATTAATGAATGAATACTAGAAACTCATAGACCACTAAACCTTTTTGGGGGGGGAATGTGGGGACAACAATATATATATAATTATTATTACTCATTATGAATAGAAATGTTTGTTTTATATATATATATATATATATATATATATATATATATATATATATATATATATATATATATATGTTGTTTGTCACGTGCAGTGGAAAGCCATCTTAGGCGACTTTCTGTTGCTCAGTGGGACAAATATCATGACCCATAGTCATGGCTGCATGTAGGTGCCTGGCACTCTCAAATAAACACAAGAGTGGTAACAACTGAAGCTTTAACTATAGTATCCTGTCAAAAATCTCACAATTGCGTAACTGTTTTTCTGTTATGGGTAGTGTCAAATGTTTGAAGCATTGAGCTGTGCCGCCATATCTGTTGGCCAATTCGGCTTCACCAACTAGTTAGTGACCAATTTGAGCTTTAGCAACGTCAGTATAGTACACCAATTCCTATTAAAATTAATTGTTGCGCAATTGTCTATGACAAATCAATCAAACACTTTGCACACATCTGGGTATTGGCTCAAAAACTTTTATGGTCCCATGAGTAAAAGTCCTGCAAGGGCCCATAACTGATAATGGGAATGCTACATTCAGGCTGATTTCTTTGATACTGAAAGTTAATAGTGTCACCTGTTGGTGCAAATCGCAACTCATCCTGCACTTAAGCTTGTCCCCTTCCCCCCTCCATTACCTCAGATTCCCCCCACCATCATCACCCAGACAGTGGGGGGGGGGATATCCCCAGGCTGTCCCTTTTGGATCCACAACCCCTTACCCAGAACCCTACTGTGAGATTATAGATATTGCAATCTTTATTATGGGGGTTTATGCTTTAGGCTATAATCTGCAATGGCAAAAGAGGTGGGGGGCAGGGGGACTAACCAGTTGACCTGTTTTTCATCCCATTTCAATACAATCATGTCCATATTTTCCAGTATTGCTGTGTTTTGCTCAGAGCTGCTGTGAACTGATGTGTTGTCATGCAGGCTTTCGTCTATTGTCTGTATTTTCTGGCGTCACGCACAGCACAGGACGGTGTGTGTTGTTTATCCAATAACAAGAGAGAAAGAGAGCTGTTGTTTATATCTTTGAAAGGAACTATTACAGATTAACGGTTTATGCTTAGTTCTGAGTTACATTTTCTGTCGAGAGAAGATTGGCACAGTCTATAGTGCTGAAATGTGTTTAGGGACCATTCAGTCACTGTCCGTGGTCCTGAAAAGGGCTCTCGGAATTATATTTGACACAGCTCAGAAACCAGGATAGAGTGCACTCTGCTCTTGTCCCAAATAGCACTTAAGGCTGACAGCAGCCAGGGACTGCTCCATTTTGAGCATGTCAGGGATCTTGCTGTTTAACTCTAATGCTGGATCCCAGAGGTTCTTTACACAAAAGCACGGGTCAAAACATTTGCTTCAAACCCTAGATTTGTCAGTAAAGCTGTGGCACAGCATTAAGAGTCAATCCTGCATACACTGCAAAGCTCAGTCTAGACCAGTAGGTCTCAACCGGGGGGTCGTAGGCCTCAGGAAACTTCCAAGGGATTTAAGCACTCTCAAATGATTAATAAAATAAAAAAAAGTATTTGCAGAGCAAAAGCTTTAAATACAAAATGTGCAAATAATTTCAATCAATTAATGAATAATAAAAAAAAAACAGTTATTATTATTCTTTTTCTTTAATTAATTCAAATGATACAGCGACGAAGCACCACTGAGCTCCACCAATTTAGCTTTTATGGTAGCAAGCAACCAAAACTGACAATACATATTTTTAACTACAAAACACAGTTGGATCTAAAACATTAGAATTTTTATTTAGAATTAAATAAAACGTATAAAAAAATATAATTAGAATAAAACATTTAGAATTAGATATTTTCTCATTCTGTCTATCAATTTAAATAGTTATATGCTATAAGCAGAGTAGAAACACATTGCATTAAAATGCATTAGCATGTTAACTACAAAAGAAATCCTATTATTAATTATGTTATATAAAACATAAAAACAGTCCTACTTCAGTTAATAAAAGAGTTCGAGAATAAAACACTTCCGTCATGCTTTCAGCACAAATGGATACACCATAGCGGTGTAGGCAGTCCTTGAATAATAACCTTCTCTGTAGGACACTTTACAGTAACAAAGGTTGAGAACTGCCAGTCTAGACTTTGTGCTAACGTAATGCAGCACATTTTTATTTCATGCAAGCCGTGAACAATGAAATGCATTTTATTTCATTCTCCGGCAACCTGTGACTCCTGATGTCACATAATCATTTGCTTAAACCACCCTCTGTCTAACCTAGCCCTCCACTCACTGTGCTGTAGACCAGGACCTGTCTGGACTCATGCCCCCTGGATCGCACCCACCTCCATAATCTGCCCTCCCCAAGGGGCAGAGAAAGAGGGGAAGCGTTAGAGGCCCTCCACCGTGCTGCGATTATCAGGCCAGGAAGGCTCTGTGTGTCTTAAATGTGAAAGGAGATTATATGGATTTAACTCTCTGCGTCTGGCGTACAAATTCCAATCACATAACATATCCCTTCATGTTCTATGGGAATATAAAAAAGAGAGATAGATAGAGAGAGAGAGAGAGAGAGAGAGAGAGATGGATAGAGAAAGAGAGAATCCAAACCCCCACCTAGCCAGTGAAAGCTTTAGCTCTAATCTCAGCCTTTCAATTCTCTAGCATGCTTTTTTCTCCATGTTTTTCATTCTATTTATGTTTTGCATGTTGTTTCTTTTTTTATTATCCCCGATGAATATTATCATGCTCCTTTGTTTCTTTAGTAAAATGAGTAGCCTATAAATGTCAGAAGTATGAATAACAATGTTTGAATCATCAAGAGACTGGGGTGTCATCATTTAAGGTCTGATCACATGAGAGATGAGAAGTTCAGTGTTAATAATACACTCTTAAAGAGCATTGCTGTGACCACATCAAACATATAAAAAATAACAGAAAAGAGGAACAATATTGTTATAACAATAATAATAATAATAATAATAATAATAATAATAATTAGTATTATTATTATTTATAATTAACAACAATTATATAATTATAATTATATCATAATTAATAACAAGTACAATATTTAATAATAATTATAAAATAATTAAATTATTATTAATATTATTACATATTTTTATTATTATTTTTTTCCATTTCAGAAACATAAAACAAACATTTGCAATCAATCAAAATCCATTCTTCTTTGAAGAGCTCAAATGTTAACGTTTAGAAACATGAAAACTGACAACTGTCCTAATAATAAACAACATTTAAGTTACATGGACACTAATATAATTATTGTTTTTACATACTTCTTGTGCCTTTTTTATTTTTTATTATTTTGTAAAGAGCATTAAATGAGACTTTTTTAGAATGTAAACCTGCTTATTTCCATGTAATGAAGGTAAATCTGCACTTGGAACACAAGAATAATCTGTAATTTTTATTATGTGTATTTGTTCTTTAATATTTAATGTGAATAGGTCCAATCTTGATTTGCTTTTAAACATTGCAGTGGTCTCTTTATTGCCAAAAATCGTATAGTTCACCAACAATTCCAATTTCTTTTTAACTTGTATACATTGCAAGTGCATGGAAGCTTATAGTTCACCTATCTATGGCACCCCATTGACTTTAATGCCATGGTATCATGTCACCATTATTCTTTGGAACACAATGGGAATCACAAGAATGGGGGTTAATCCAGGCATTGTTGATATAAACCTGGTGGGGGGGCATTAATTAAATGTAATTGCCTTAGAAGAAAATTCTCTTGCTTTGGGCTTGTGTCTCCCTTGGCTTGGAGCCAGAGCTGAGCTAAGCAATTCTCAGCATACAAAAAGATACAGAGCCATCCCACCAGAACCATGTAATCCGTAATACAGCCTGCAGATAATAGAGACGCCAGAATGGTAAATCACTAAAATACCGCCTTTGAAGGACATCATTAGCTACGCTGCTAAATTAGCACGCGTGTTAATTTACGCAACCGACGATTTTTCCTCTTTTCTTGCAGTAAGCCTGGGTTTGGTAATACAGCAAGAGGGAATGATTGTCTGATCCACATTAGCTGTCAGAGTGGTTTGTAGATACATAGCGGGGGTTCTATGACCTATTTATTCTCCTATCAGATGGCAGCATTCAGCACGGCTCACACCGCACACATATTAGATTAGTGATATTCTTTAATGCCTGCCCTACAACTGACTGTTATCGCTGTCATTTGGGTTAAGGTTGGATAACTAAGTCGCTCTGGTAAGAAAGCATCTGCCAAGAACATAGAAATAAAAAAAGAGACATGAGTGGAGAGTAAAAGACCTAGTTAGACAAAGTCATTTTTTGTTCGGAAGCCTTGCTTATGGCTGTACTGTGCTGTGTTTGTTTACTTCTGTGTTTTTTAAAGACTTAACATTTTTTGTTAATGCTTAGGTAGCTAACTATGGCCATAAGTTTTGACGTCAGCAAATTGATGTTACCAAAACTTTACAAGTTGTGTAACTACAACTAGCATCAAGAGGCATGCAATTGATTGACCCTAGAGCAGGGGTGTACAATCCTGTTTCTGGATGGCCACTGTCCTGTCTGTGTTAGGCCAAATCCCAATTTTATTTTATACCTCTATGCCTAGCCTCATGCCTTCCTTGAAATAGAGTGTGAAGGGGTAGGGGTGAAAATATTCCCCTACGAAATGGAACACCACTACTACAGTACACATGCCCACATCATCATATGTTGTCACTTGCTCATACTGTACATCACACAATATCTGCAGTAGTTGTTTCAGAAGGCGCAAGACCATGTAACAAATGATTTGCACTTTAGAAACAAAAGTTGTTCGTTTTCAGCTAGAAGGTGTATGAGCCTCCAGGTTTCCTCAAATGTCTGCGTTATGACTGGTGGATCATGTTGCAAGAAGTATGAAACTGTATGGTGTATTTACACAGTGCTCATATTTATGGATGTAACCACAAGAAATCAACATTAACTTTATACGAGACATTAATGTGTTGTGATCGCCTCACAGCAAGATGGTCGCTGGTCCGAGCCACGGCTGGGTCAGTTGGCATTTCTGTATGAAGTTTGCTTGTTCTCCCCGTGGTTGCGTGGGTTTCGTCTGGGTGCTATATGTGGTATAGGTGAATTGGGTTGGCTAAATAGTCCATAGTGAATGTGTGTGTGGATGAGTGTGTATGGATGTTTCCCAGGGATGGGTTGCAGCTGGAAGGGTATCTGCTGCATAAAACATATGCTGGATAAGTTGGTGGTTCATTCCGCTGTGGCAACCCCAGATTGACGACGAAGCCGAAAGTGAATGAATTCATTAATGTGCTGTAAAAAATTAGTTCCCTGCCACCAGACTTTTCTGACAGACTAGCCAACTCTGTCAAGTGAATGGGTAAGGTTAGCATAATTTAAAATATGTTGTAGAATATTTTGTAGCAATTATTATAAGAGACTATCGTTCGATTGTGCATGTTGTAGCTGTTGTAGGCAAGGAAATTTCCTCTTTTGTTTGTAATGTTGTTCTAAAAATGTTTAATTTGAAAGGCTATATAACACTCCCCCTTACCTCTAAGCTTCCAAGCTAAAGAGAATAACCCCACTTCTTCAGGTGAACACAAAAAACGAGGGGTAGGGATAAAAAGTAGAATTGGTATTGAGCCTTACCTTTGACAATAATTAAATATGCTTAAACCAGCTAATCAAGGTCTTACAAGGCTTATTGGAACTTTCAGACAGGTGTATTGAGGCAAGTCGGAGATAACTCTGCAGGACAGTGGCCCTCCAGGACTTGGAAACACCAGAGTTTGGACACACCTGTTATACAGGCCATGTCCTTTAGAATGTTTATTAGCACACCTGCTTAATATGTTAGAAACTCCAGTTAGAATCCCTCTTGGAGTGATGTGAACAGAACCAGAGGTTAAGTTGGTGCCTCAAACAGGATGTGAGTGAAGTTAAAGGACCTGAGGTTAACAAAGGCCAGCTAGTAAGAATTATCTCATTCTTCTACCTAAAGTTAGGTTAGTTTTAATTCCCCCAACAACACAACTTACAATTATAGCAAAGCAGCTACAAGTAACATTGTTGTCTGGGCAATGCAACACAGTTTAGCATTGGGCTAACGTTCCTAAGCTTTCCCATGTTGCCTCTGTACATTGAACACAAGAGGGATGAAATTAAACGTTTGTAAACAAATCAATATAAAGATATGTATTATGATTTGCAGGTGCCATGTTCATTATTAACAGCAAAAATCTGACCTTAGGCAAATCAATTTGATTATTCCACCGCCTGTGTGATGCCATCTGTCTGTTTTGAGACTGGCTGCAATAGTTCATTTCTCACAACCCATCTTAATGTAGTGGTTCAGTTTAGATTGCAATAGTTACCTTCACATCCTATTCTAGATGAATAGACAGCGCTCTTGGAAAAAATGACAGACAATAATCAGATGAAGGACTATTTTGGTTGCATCATCTTCCCAATCCAGTGATTGATTTTCTAAATCTGAATTGAGTTGTGCTGACCCAATGGGAAGTCTCTGGCTTAATGCAATCATATGATGGGAAGGCATACAGTTTTACAGACCTGAATGAGAGGTGGATGTTCCATTATGATGGTCTTCTCATTTTAAAGAACTAGAACCCAGAGGGACAAGTGTGCACTGGCCCCTTTACAAGTCTAGGTTTTGATATGAAAACTAAACTCTTTGGTCACTTTTCAACTGACCATGTTGTCTCTCTTCCAGTGCACAGCGAGGATGTGGTCTCGACGCGGCTGTACTTTGTGAATGCTTCCCTGCAGAGAGTGACCTTCTCCAGCTCAGTGGGGGTGTCCCTGCCCTGTCCTGCGGGTGGCGCCCCCCATGCCGTCCTCCGCTGGTACCTGGCCACTGGCGATGACATCTACGACGTGCCACACATCCGCCACGTTCACGCCAACGGCACGCTGCAGCTCTACCCCTTCTCCCCCTCTGCCTTCAACAGCTTCATTCATGATAATGACTACTTCTGCACTGCCGAGAATCAGGCCGGCAAGATCCGCAGCCCTAGCATCCGTGTCAAAGCAGGTAAGATCTGATTCCACCCATCAGTCTGTCTATACTGTATTTATATGGTGATGTATTAATAATCTGTGAAGGTCAGGGATGGCAACAGAAAGGTTGCTGTTGATTTCAAGTCTTGCAAGGACCAGGCAGGATTGGGTCATACCTTTAGTTAATTTGTCTTTAAAGTGTCTACCAAATGACAACTTGATATGCATATGATAACAGTATGCCATCAATTAGGGACCCAATAGTATATAATCTGAGCACTTGCAGGGTGCAAAGGATTTCTCAGACCATATTGCTTGCAGAAAAGAGCATAGTTAATGGTGGTGCTGTGACAGACGGGGGCATGTGACGTTACAGGTGGAACATTAGTTCTTAGCTTAACATCTGCAGTAACATCAGAAGTAGCGCCCTCCATATTGCTAACCTAAATAAGAATGTAAGTGCCAAATGGATGTCCCAGTGGCCGGCCTGTTGACCTGGCTGCTTTAAAAAGCAGTGCACAGACGGGCGCACAACGCTACAGACAGTTGGCTGACTGACCCTCCCATTCGGTGCCAAGGTCACTGCTCGTGAGTGGGGCTGGACGCCCAGCAACAGCGAGGGATATCCATACACCTCCCTACATACAGACACGCACACTCTTATGCCAGCCTGCGCAGTGCCAGTGTCCCTCCTGTCTCCCAGTCTCCATCTGTCCTCTAAGCTAGAGTTCCCATCTCACACACATACACACTCACCTACTCTAAATTCCGCAGAAATAATCCCAGTGATGGTGATCTCACACATTTATATGTAATGTAACTTAAAATTTCTTTAATACAGCCACTTCCCAAAGAACCGTTCAGTGAACATTTTTTAAAATACACACATTTTAATATGGGTGGATTTGAATGAAAAACGTAAACATTTATTTCTAGTTTAAACAAACACAAAAAAAAATTAAGCCTTAAATGCAAATCGGGAACCTTTCTGAAAAGAATGCTGGCAAATTTGGTCCACACAACTTTTTTCCACCTTAGCCGCATTAACATTAAAGTCTCAGAGGATGGAATGAAATTACCTACCAACCAGCGACAAGACGGGGGTGACTTTCGCCTCAAATAATTACACTAATTAATCAATTAAGTGCTGAGATGCAGCAAAACTGCTAGTGGACCTAGCAACCCACACAGAGCCCCGAGGAACCCAACACTGGGGCTCCCTCACCAGCCAATCAGATGTTGGCACTGAAAGGTTACCATGGGTACGGTGAGGGGAGGGGCAGGGTGTGGCGCTGAATGTCTCAGGTGGCACTAGAGAATGATGACAGCTGACAGCTCACTGTATGACACCATCCCCCCATGCATCTCTCTCTCTTTCTCTCCCTCCTCCTCTTTTCTCACCCACTCTCCTGCATGCTGATCCTGTGCCAATAATAGCACGGGCACCTGTGTGGATAGCTCTACATTTATGAAAATCTCCCTATGAGGGCTTCTTACGAGTGTGTGTGTGTTCCTTCTTGCACTCACTGTTCATTTCTCATTTAGCCTTTTATGGTGTTGCAGTATTGGAATAAATAGATAGATAGATCTGTATATCTATCATCTATTTACCTTCCTACCTACCTACGAATTTCTGTCTGTCTGTCTGTTTTTCTACCAGTCTACCCATCTGTCTAGAATCTTATCATTGAGGGTAGTGGGATGCAGGCTATTGCTAAGAGTATAAAGACAACAGGATCTTAATTTGCTCGTTAAAATGTAATTGTAACTCAACAGAAGCTATACTCTACCTACAAAATCTTTAACCTTAAAAACATGATAGCATGTGTAAAACAGAGCATCCTACATCCTATCCTATAGGGTATCCTATCCTACAGCATTTGTTGAGTTGGTCTAAAGTCAAGTTTAAGCTCAGACATTGTGCGATGAGTTTACATGTGCACTGTGACACAAACCTACACTTCCTTTCTCTCAGCCCTTTGTTTCTTTGGCTTCCATCCTCCTGATAGGTCATGTTAATTTTTCTTTCACCATTACATTGATGAGAACCATTCGCCACCTCATTCTTATTCAATTTGGCCCTTTCCCCATCTTTTTTTTTCATATGTCTTGCGTCATGAATTAGTAAATACGGTATTTGGTTTCTCTAGAGTTAATTATTTAAACGATAGTGATACAGGACTCGGTCCTCCTGGTGTGCGCAAAAGGAGAAAGAGAGCACCAGCCCGTGTGTCAGTCCGTTTCCAAGCAACCGATGAGTATAGTCAGGCATCAGTAACATTCTAATGATGCCGCACATAAAGACTGAGAGTCATTTGCCCATAAAAAATGCTATCTGCTATTGTTGTCTGCAAATACGTCTGTGAATTTTACGCATGCATTATTGAAGCCTTAGAGATGTTCGGGCTTGTTTACACCTCTCTGAATCACTGTAAAACAACATTCCACTGCCAGGTGTAGCGCAAGCCAAGTTGAGCTGAAAATAAAACTAGCTAATACGGCCGCTTTGAGTTAGTTTATCTTCAGAAATCCAATAAGTCCCGAGACTCGCAGTCAATCAATGACTGAATAAATGATTATTTGTAGACTATGGAGTCCTGGGTGTAATAGGGAGTTCTATTGATCCGTTCTATTGATTCGGATCTCATCTGCATCAGTAAGAAGCTGGTTAGTTAACACCGGGCAAATACGCACAGTCAATTTTAACTGACTCAATCGTTCATTTACATATATTTTTTTTTATAAACAGGTTAAATATTTATAAAGGAGGAAATATAATGGCTGGTCTTAGCGATTCATGACTTAACCATCAGACAAGGACACTGATTCGCTTCGCTGTGGGTGACACTGGCACCTGGCAGAAAGCGTTATTAATGACCAAGGAAATTCACCCTCAAGCCAGGCGTTAATTATATATAGAAATAGAGGTAGCGAGTGAAAGTGAGACAGGAGCGGGTGGCCTCGGAGCGGGTGATTGCCACGTTTCATGAATTCTTATGATCGCTCTCTTTTCTGATGGGCTGGAAAAGCTGCATAGTTGAATTGGCCGTGGAATCCAATTGCAATTCCCACTCTGAAAACATCCCCTGACTGTGTGATCAAATTTGCGGCTACATGTTTGTGAATGAAATGCCCTTGCTATGCGTCTAGCATTACTTCCCCAAAGAAACCAGGGAGAAATTAAAATCCGTAAGTAAATAGATGTTGATGAAAGACACAAAACAAATTGAGTCCCTGAAATTAAAATGAAATTCAGCGCCTCCTTTAATCTGTTCGTGCTCCCCCGTCGCACTTTACCGTAGGAGGATCTCCTCGCCCATAAATAACATCTTCGTACTCGGCTCGCTTTGTGTGTTCGCTTGTCATCTATTGATTTTTGGGACCAGATTCCAGTTGCCAGGTGCAGAAAGTTTCCTTTTAGTTGGGGCAAATGTTTCTGACAGCTCCAGAGGCTGTGTGGTGGCGTCCACTCACTGCCGTCTGCATGAATCGCAACCGTGATTTATAAAAAGGCCACTTCCTGAACTCTTGAACACCTCTTGGAAAAAAAAAAAAAAAAAAAAAAAAAA
>CAIGQQ010038083.1:825824-841304 GCA_903798035.1 Danio albolineatus | reverse complement strand
ATATATATATCTATATATACATATATATATATATATATATATATATACTATTTTTATTTTATTTTTTTATATACAATATAAATTTAATTAAAATTTTTGAAAATCAGTTTTGAGCTACAATCATTTTATGTAAATGCACTGGTGGAAGGCATGCGTTGACTCGAGGCCACAGGCTGAGTGCTGTAGTGTCCCACCAGTGACGATATACAGCCACGGCTATGAGTGTGATATTGCATTTATACAACAGTTCGATGGCATAATTGTGTATATAAAGAAGAAAATCAAACATGGAGAGTCTCAAAAACCCTTTAGCAAGAAGATCATTCACATCTGCAGCTGACATCAGAACAGTAGAAACCGCTGCTACTTCACAAACGTCACTTTAGTATTTAAATGATTCTCTAGCGAAATGGCTACAATAATGACAAAAATGATTTTGCTCATATTTTAAGATTATAAGGCTGAACGGCATGAAATGCCATCAGTTTACAAATATTTCCCTGTATTTTTCTGTTGTATTCGGGAGATCACAATAATCAACCACAAAAAAGCCATTGTAAAAACACTATCAGATTACTATGGTATAACAACACTACAACATACAAAAGAGAGAGAGACTTAGAATGTCACTCAGTTTGAAACTTTTTCAAGTCAACTGTCTTTGCTCTGTTACTGTAAGTACGGCAGGCTGGCTGCCAACGCGCTGAATCTCCAAAATTATGAATATAAAATAGGCAGTATCCTTATAAATAAACTGCATAGTCGCAATCTAAACATTTACATTCTGTCCAACAGCTGCAATATTTGTCAAACTGTAGTCCTCAGCTGGCCACTTGTGTTGGCAGAGTAATACACAAGGGTGAATAGGCTGTGAGAGTGCTGATATTACTATAATATCTCACAGTTATCAGCCAATCAGATTCGAGAACCAGACAAAAGTGTTGTATAAATTATATTATCCTTATATATCTAATATTTCTATTCATTAAACAATATATTCTAACACATTAGCAACAACAAATGTTTTTGATCATCAAATTAACACAATAAAATGATTTCTAATGGACATTGTGACTTTTTCAGCTTTTTCTATCATACAATATTTTATTTATAGTTAGAAATGTATAATATTGAAAAAATAATAATACAACGTACGACTTTAATAATACTTTATTAAAATATTTTAATCGAATACATGCATGAAATTATTATTTTAAAACATCTATCTCACTGTCTGAATGGTACAAATTGTACATGATATAAAAAGCTTACAATCCTGACTGGAGAACATTTAGTAAAGAACACCAATGTGTTTCCATGCCAAATGTTCAGAAGAACTGCTAATGCACTGATATTTTTATTAATGGTGTAATAGCGGCAGGGTTGATTTTGTGTGTAGGAGGGCTGTAGAGAAAGTGTGTGTTTGTGTGTGTGTGTGAACCAGTAAGCTGATTTCTGCTGTGTGACTCATGTTTAAGATGGCAAGATGTGTAAGAGGATCAGAGAGAGAGCGGTGAGGAGTTAGAGCTGGATTTACAGGTTCAATTACACTGCCTGTCATTAGTCTACCCTTGTTTTAGCTGGGAATAAAACCTTACGCTTGTACGGCCAACACACACATTTTCTCCACAATCCCCATTTGGCCTTCCTATTGACTTCTATTGTTCCTAAATAAAGCCAATTATTATTATTACAGACTAAACCTCGACCTTAACAGTGAATTGGGTGTTGAAATACTTTCTTGCAATATAATTGAATGTTCAACGTGTCATATGCGAGTTGCAGCTGCTTCAGAAATTACACTTGACTGTTGACCCTAAACACTGCCATGTATTAATGTGAACAAAATTAGTATTTTTTTAACAGTAACACAGTGATGCCATGGAAAAACTATTTTTTGGTTCCCCTAAAGAACCTTTCAGAGAACAAATCTTAAAACAAAAGTCAAGTGTGAAAACCACTTGAAAAAATGTAAAGTCCACACTATCTTGGACTGTGGATAATATGAAACATGTATTGTTCTCTGGTGTGTCTACCTTCACTGTCTTTCTCACATCCAAGAGAGTTACTGTGTGGAGAAGCCCCAAAAAAGTGTACCACCCAGAGTGTTCATGCCCAGACAGAGGCATGGAAGTAGATCAGTGATGATTTGAGCTGCAATATAAGGGTATTCTCTAGGCTCTATACTTGCGCTAGATGGGGGCGTCACTGCCAAACCATTCTGGAGGACCATGTGCACCCAATTTTCCTTTAAAAACATATTTTACCTCCATTAGGACCTTCTGTCTACACTAAGATGGTGTTTTTGGGGAAACAAAAACAATGTTTTTCATTTCCAAAGAGGATACATTTGAAAACTCTGTTTTTGTGTTGCAGCGTGGACTGTGAAAATTTTTGAAAAAACAATGACACATTTTAGCAGTGTTTTAGAAATTCGGCCAACATGGTGAATGAAATTGTAAGATGTTTTGATCCTGTCCGTTTTAACAGCTTTATTAAAGATTAAGGTCAGTTTGTACATGCTCCATTTTGCCTTTCTTCAAAGAACAAGGTATGTTTAAGCTGGGAGCTATTGTTTTTTTGACATTTTGTCACGACGATTTAAAGAGACAGAAAGTAAATAAACGCCAAGCAGATATGAAGCAGGTAAAGGTGTATCACTATGCACAGTCTATGCGCAGTATATGTACGAAATCGTTTTCAGTCATTTTAGGGTAGATTACCATTTTTTCGGAAAGAATTGAAAAGGTCAATGTGGACATGGAGCGTTTTTAGATGAAAACGCCATTTTTAGTGTAGACATAGCCTTAAGGCTGGTTTATATCGCCATAACCCACTGCGCATGCCTTGCACATGACTGAGCATTTATACTTCTGCATGCTGTTTGTGTTGCTCTGCAATAACAGAGTAATAATATTCTGAAATGCTAGCTGGCAGCAGGTGGTTTATGTTCCTCTGTGTCCTCACTGTTGTTTTGTTTTGATTTTTTCTGAATGCTACTTTATTCTACAAGCAGCTAAAACTCGCTCATTCAGAGGCATGAACCAGCAGACGTGCAACAACTTTAATCAAGGTATACGTAAAACAAAAGTCTCCTTTACAGGACTCGACACTAGTAAACACAGGTTCAACAGGTCCGTGCATCTCTCGGTCAGCATCAACCACGCCGAGGGGTATGCGTCCACGCAAAGGCTGCCCCAGACCATACACATGCTCTTGACGCAGAGGATAAATCAGTCTTTAGATACATTTTGTGCAATGGAAATATTTAGTGTATGTTCCTGTTCTCAAAAGGATTATTTTAATGATATACAATTAACCATACTGATATTATTCATTTCTTTGGTATCTCACGTTTTTAAGTTTCTACTTGTGAGCCAATCAGCACTTTGAATGCGCTAAAGAGGACCAATCACAATCATTACAAAGGGCAGAATGAGTCACATAAAATCCCTGTATGATTCTTGAGTATTATTGTGCTATTGAACAATGAACGCTGAAGCAAAAACGAGAACACTTATGCAAACATTTCTAGAGATCATTCATTCATTTTCTTGTCGGCTTAGTGCCTTTATTAATCCGGAGTCGCCACAGCAGAATCAACCTCCAACTTATCCAGCATATTTTTTTACGCAGCGGATGCCCTTCCAGCCGCAACCCATCTCTGGGAAACATTCATACACACACACACATTCACACTCATACACTACGGACAATTTAGCCTACCCAATTCACCTATACCGCATGCCTTTGGACTTGTGGGGGAAACCGGAGCACCCGGAGGAAACCCACGCAACCACGGGGAGAACATGCAGACTCCACACAGAAACGCCAACTGACCCAGCCAAGGCTCGAACCAGCGACCTTCTTGCTGTGAGGCAATCGTGCTACCCACTAGGCCACCATGGCGCCCATTTCTAGAGAAGATTTACATTTTTAAATGTGCAGCAGTTAAAGAGACAGTTAATCCAAAAGTTAAAATTACGTCATTTATTCATCCTCCACAAATGATGATATACGGAAGAATGTTGGGGGAAGAAAGCCGTTGACGTGCATAGCATTTCTGTTCCTTTTATGGATGTGAAAAAATGCACATTTCAAAGCATTTCACAGACCTTTAATATTTACATTTACATCTCTAGAGAGAGAATACATTACAATCTGTTTAATTAATTGTGATGATAATTAAGTGAACAAAAACACTTTACTTATATTTTATTGAATATTTAGTTGCATAAAAACAAAACTGGTGGCGAAATAACTTTTGATGTGCAAAATTAATGCTGATTACTTTAATAATTTAGAACACATTTTTCTTGATCAACTTAAGCATTAAGGGCATTACTTACTGTAATATTTTGACCAGTGTATATGTTAATTTTTGGTATGAATAGCATGTTATTCATTATTATTATTGTTTAACCTTTTAATGTCATTTTATCATTCTCTTCAAATCTTTTTTTTTTTTCATCCATCAACTGATGACACTGGGATGAGGCTCATAACATGCAGGCAATTCCCTATGTGAATTTAATGAAATGCAAAAAAACATGGAGCAATGCTAAATTATTGATCTGAAATGGAAAAGAAATAAAGAAATAAGCTCGTCAGCATGTGCGATGTGGAATCATTATGCTGATAGGACTATTTATATGAAGGGCGAGGAAAAACTGCATCTTGTTTGCAGTAAATCTGAAATAGTGGTGCAGTCTGTGAGCGCGAGCGTGTCTGTGTGTGGCTGTACTTCTACATCAAGCTGACACTTCAAGGAAAAATCAAGCAAAACTCAAATAATGGGTGAAAAGTGCTACAATATTTGTGGGGGGTAAAATAAAGTCCCTTGCTATTACTTGCCAGTACTGTTAAAAAAAAAAGTTGAATTAAATTAACTTTACAAGTCATTTCAACGTCAAGATTCAGTAAAACAGGCTTTGCTGATCTGCAATATTTAAAGTATCCACCCTCTCGTCCTCTATTTGTCTTCATTTTCTTGTCCTCTGTTAGTACAACATCATTGTCGTATTCCAGCAGCAGATATGTTGCACTACATTTCCATGCATACGCTATTAAAGTCTGTGAGTGACAGAAAATGGCCGAGCCGCTTCTCTCTCTCGTGTCAATATTTGACTACCTGATAAGTCCAAGACTGCAGCACTTGGATACATGTACACAAACAGAGAAAGAATGGCTAATCTGCTGAAAAGAAAAATGCAGTGTGAATATTTGACTATGTAAGCTTCAATATAAAGCACGTAAAAGATAAGCGGATTTGTCAAGGTGAAAACAAAAAATCAAAGTGTCAAAAAACTAGGATTTATGTATTAAGGACTTGCTGCAGTACTGTATATGTTAATTAATTTGGTAATTGAAGAAACAGTATTATTATTATTGGTCACACTTTACAATATGGTTTCATTAAATTAATAAATAGTACATATTTACTAAAATGAATGAATAGCTTATGGCCCTTTTCACATATTGCATCTAAAAATTGTGTGAAAATTGTTTCCTCCAAAAAATTCCAACGCATTTCGCAGCTTCTCTTGCACCTGCCGTTGCTAAGCAATCTCAGCTGTGCTATCTGACTCAGGATAACTGTTAGAGTGTCAATTTCTACTTGTTTTATTATAATTGTTATACTTTTCAGAGATAATATTAACATTTTTTGGCTAAATAATTTTAGCAAAGTATGTCACTTAGCAACAGCCATCACGACCATTATAAACATTTCTAAACATCAAAGGTACTGAAGTTTTTGACTCTGCTAAAGCATGAAAAATACTATAATATGTTTACAGAGGTTTAAGAAGTTTATCTGAAAAACAATGCTGAAGTCAGATATTCTACTTTAAAAATGTGAGTTACCTGCCGGAACGTCTGTCTTTGTTTTGGTTCTTTTAGCCCGCACAATGCCAGTTTAGCCAATTATTTAAAATATTTTAGTACCCCCGTTGCCTTGATGGAAATCCATGTATTTCATTCAATCAGTCAGAAAGGATCTCAAAGTATGCATCTGTGTCCAAAATGCGACCTCCGTTGGACAGTAGCAGCCTCAGAAATGAGACATAGATTCAGAGTTCCACATGAGGTGTTTATTAATTATCAAATAATATAAATATTACAAATGTAAACATTAGGTGAGCAGGTTACATTGTAACCGCGTGTCCTAGCAACACGCTACATGACAATATTTACAGTGATAAGCAAACACGACAGAAATATAAATACAGCCATTCAGAAGCACAGAATAGTGCACTTACTGCACTCCAACAAAATGGTAAGTTTTAGAATCTAATTAATACATATTAAACCTCTTTAACATTATTAACTGTGCATGCTGAATCACTGATATGTGTTGGCTTGCACAGAAGTTCTATTTCAAATGATTTCTTCAAAGGTGAACTCGATCTAAGAACTAAGCGGAACTATCTGCAGCTGCTTTCAGTAGTATGGCAATAAATGTCAATGCCATTCAAACTCACATTATTAACATTTAACACTAAATAAAGCACAGGGTTTATCTGAGGTAAACATTGTCAGTTTATCCTGTTGTTCAACTGCAAGAAATAGAAGCCGTTTCTAAAATATAAATTTCAGGTGTTGGTTAGGACAAAAACTCCCTTTAATATGGAAAATATTCCTTCTATCGTGTGCTGTTGCTTTTATTTAGAACACTGTTTAAATCAGCCTTAAATCAGCCTTCAGGTTTGACAGTCAGGCACACTGCTGTTGGTGTCGTCAATCTGACAACCTGTGCTTGTGATTGTTTTAAACCAGGTGTGCAATACCTAGTTTAACCACTGGGTGTCAAACGTACATACTGCACCTTTAACATAAAAACTAAATCATGCTTACCATTTATTCCAAGCTCCAAACCAATTCGTCTCCATGTGTTGTTCCTCTCACTGGAGTCAAAATGACACTACATTCATACTTTTATAGTCTTTAAACACAATGTGGCATTTAAAGGTCTGGTGAAGTGCTTTGAAATATGCATTTTATTCGATGTTTGACAATCTCAAGCAAAACATAAAGGATGGGAGGGACATAGTGTAAAAAACAAACAAACAGCCAATAGTGTTTTGTCTTCTCACTGCTCTGCCTGTGAGAGTGGAGCGCTTTATATGTGAAGCGTCTTGCAGGGGACGGGACATGTCAGATACTAGAGAGCATTTCATTTCATAGATTGCATGTTTATATTAGTTTTAGATCTTTCGAATGCAAATTTTGTCACTGTTTTGGAGCACACTAGCTTACAGATATTCTAAAAACTAACAATACCAATGCTAACATCTAAAAAACTATTTTAATTTCATGGGACCTTTAAAAAAAAAAAGAAACTTTTATGGCTGTTATTTAGCGCACTCATATTGCTGCACTTCATTTAGTGACGAGGCGTTAAATGTTGAATATCAGTGTGCACATGCCTTAAAGTCTTTCTAAATCTGGCAGAACTGGATTAAACTGCATTCATGTGGATTATTTTATGATTTCTTTTAGAGTTTTTGGAAGCTTCAACATTTTAGTTGCATTGACATTTAGTAGAGGGACATTTAAATTTCTCGATTTCACTGAATATACATCACATCTTCATGTTCATATTGAGTAACTAATGGTTTTGGAAAATATAATGCAAGTAAACTTTTTTTAATGAACTCAATTATGCTGTACATCTTTTTCTGTTGTTTTATTTTTATTTTTAAACTTTTTTTCTTGTTTTAATTGACTTTCGTTAAACATAAAGGGTGACCAGATTATTCTCCGCACTCTACACATTTCTTTGAAAAAAAGAAAAAAAGAAAAGAAAAAAAAAAACTGAAACTAATTCTGGTTAAGAACAACAAAGAGTAAAAGAGACAATTTCTGGATGAACTATTGCTCTAAAGTCTCCTCTTTTTTTGCCACCCATGTCGGTTTGTCTGGAATAGTGTGAAAAGTGTGTGCGTGAGTTTTGTTCAGATCATTCTGCTCCTCTTCTGGAAGCCCAAAACAGTGTGAGTTTTATCTTATCTCCATGGCAGCGAGTATGAAACGGCAATCGGAATGAGGAAGGTGTGAGGAGTTTTTTCTGTATTTTTTATTAGCGTAGCACCACGGCGCCGCACACATATACAGTCCAGTGCTTTCACAGTTATGCGCAAGCCACAAACACATTGCGAATGGCTGACAGATTTCCTGCTGAGAGGGGCATAAACTCCAACCTGGACAGACTTCCCTCAACCAAACACTTCTGCAGAGAAAAGCTCAGAGGAAAAAGCACTGAATGAGAAAACAGTTTTGGAGGAGGAAGTCAGTGCATCTGTATTGATGAGGTTTGGGATGAGTAAAAGTTGATTGTGAATGTTAGAGAAGACGTTCGGATGCGTTCGGATTTATATACTATATGCATTGATTTATGCTACCACTACATTATACCAGTGTCAGTTTAGTATTGTTTATATATTATACTAGTATTTGTTATTTTTAACTTAGGATTTATTATACATTTTTATTATTATTTTATGTATGTTTTCAGCTATTTTCATTTTAGTTTGAGTAACTATTTCATTATTTCCAACAAAGGTGCATTTCTTTTTTTAAACAAACGCTACGGTAAGCTGACCGCATACATCGGCAGACTTGAGCCGCAGAGTGGAGTTGACCAAGATGAGGGGGTTTCAGTCAGTTGGTCAGTCAGTCAATCAGTCAGGGGACAGTGGCCTCCAGTGGAATTACAGGTAAAGAGCGGGCACGAATTGGCACTGTCCAGAAATGCATAGGGAGTACATATCAATAAGGAGCCTGGGTTGATTATTTCAGTCATTTTATTACTTGAACTTATTTAAATTTCTTTCTTTCTTTCTTTCTTTCTTTCTTTTTCTTTCTTTCTTTCTTTCTTTCTTTCTTTCTTTCTTTCTTTCTTTCTTTCTTTCTTGCTTTCTTGCTTTCTTGCTTTCTTGCTTGCTTTCTTGATTTCTTCCTTGCTGAATATGCTTAATACTAAAACATGTTTTTATTAACAATATTAATCAAGACTAGATTGCATTACATCCAAACATATAATAATTTCCATCCAAACAAATTCTTTTCACTAATTTTTTTTTTTCCAGTCATAAAAGATATTTGTGCAGTTTTACCAAACTAATATTAAAATGAGTAAATAATTATAAAACAACAACAACAACAAAACAGCAAACTGGAGAAATGTGTATTTGTTTATTATTAGCAATAATAATATCATTAATAACAATAATACCACTACTACAACAACTACTACTACTACTACTACTACTACTACTACTACTACTACTAATAATAATAATAATAATAATAATAATTGTATTTTTATAATATAAATTACAATAATAATATGGTTGTTTTTTGTTTTGATTTTAGTTGGAATTATTCTCTTTTGTTGACAACAGATTTATGAACATTCTCACTGCAGACATATTTAAAAACTCCTTTCACCATGATCTGCTCATCTCACTCAAAAATTTGCCTTTGTGGCATGTTAAAACAACTTAGTTGAACCATTCATTTTCTTGTCGGCTTAATCCCTTTATTAATTCGGGGTCGCCACAGTGGAATGATCCGCCAACTTATCCAGCATTTGTTTTACGCAGCGCCGCAACCCATCTCTGGAAAAACATCCGTACACGCTCATTCAAACACATACACTACAGACAATTTAGCTTACCCAATTCACCTGTACCACATGTCTTTGGACTGTGAGGGAAACCGAAGCATCTGGAGGAAACCCACGCGACCACGGGGAGAACCTGCAAACTCCACACAGAAATGCCAACTGACCCAGCCGAGGCTCGAACCAGCAACCTTCTTGCTGTGAGGCGAACGTGCTGCTCACTACGCCACCGTGGCGCCCTAGTTGGACCAACACAATTTTATTTATTTACTTATTTGACTTTATTTTTTTATATTTTATTTATAAATTTAAAATGACTTAATCATTTTTACACATTTAGGTGGACATAACATAAAACAATTAAGTTAAATTAATCTAATTGTGTTGGGATAACAAGTAGGAACCCAGCATTTTTTAATATAAGATCACAGTGCTGTGGTACACAATCATTTATATAATAATACCAAACAGAGCCTTTGCTGTTTGACAATTGCACTAAATCATATCACTTTCTTAGGCACTGTTAGAACAACCAAATGGCACGTTTAAAAAAAAAAAAAAAATTATAATCACCACACTCCATTTTTTATTCACAATTGGTGCATGGCAAGTGTTAATCTCAAACTCTTAGCCAATCTCCGTCTCACATGGGACACTTTTATAGTTATTTCCATATAGTTATTTGAGCTTGACAGCCCAAGTCCACATTAAGTTTCATAGTAATAGAACATTTTAAAGCACCCGTCCCAGTCAGTAGCCTGTTAATGATTGATTGCCACCTCGTATGCCTGCATGTGTAGAGTTTTATGTCTGTGCAATGCTCATGTAATGTGTGTTTGTGTGTCAGAGAGTGCAGTTGGTCATGCCCTAACCTGCCCCTCACACTACACAAGATACAATAATACACACACACTCATGCATTATGGAATAGCTTTATACAAATTGTCCTCTAAACTGGGAGCGAGAAATAAATCAATAGTCTGAGCAGTGAATGGAGTATATAGGTTTTTATTAGGAGGTGCTAAAATTGTGTGCGTGTGTGTTTGTGATGGATGAGGAAAGAGGACTGAACACTCGCTGAAGAGGAATTATAAAAAACTTATTTGATGGAATGTTTTAACCATTTAGCTAGTTTTTTTTTTTGAAGGGGTTGTGCTAAAGTTTTGTTGTATTGCAGTGCAGCTTTGGACGCAAAATTGTGCTATACCACCATTTTTGTCATTTATGAAGGTGATTTGGTGGAATTATCTTAGTTACCATATTTATTTAAAGTATATGAATAAGTGCACTTATTTAGTACAAATTTATTAGTCCATAGCTCAAACTAAATTAATGAAAATGTTTGTAAATGAAAACATTTTAAACTATGGTCAGTTAAATGCAAGGGTGTAAATCTCATTTAACATTGGGGGGCGGGGGGGTGGGGGAATTATAAAATTTCCCTTGAGCAATTTTTTTGAGGGGGACACAAATAATACAGTCATATTGTACTTATAAAGATATGTCCCCACAGTTAAAAACTTTGGCTCTATCATTATCATTGCAGCATGGAGACTGCGTTATTATGGTTATTTTCAACGTTTTTCACAGGTTCAATGACAGCAGATTTTTCATCAGATTATTTATGTTGTGTACGGTCAGCAGACTGACTCCTGAAGCAGAATAAATGCAGGAAAAGATGTTTTCTACACTCATAATAACTAACTTGTTAACATTACACTTGTTAAATCGACAGATCATTTTGTAAATAGGTGAGCCTGTGAGGTTCATCTGCTGAACAGCCACAACTCTAAAAACATTAAAGAAACTGCTCATCTAAATAAAAACTCAGTCATTATCCCTTCACCTCCTTACCTGACACTGTACATCTGACTGACCCTGCTCTGCCTGTCCCTCAACAATTTCCTTCTCATTTGCCTGTGATTGACATTGTGACATTAGTATTTTATCATTAGTATAAGTATTTTATCATTGTGATATTGATATGTTGTACTTTGCGACAAGCTACCGCTAACGTTAACTAGATAGGTAAAATTGCAATCGTTAATATAGCAGACACATGGAAAATACATCAGTAATCAGCATTTTTACCTCAAATAATTTATGAATAAGTCTCTATCAACAACATTAAAGATAATCACTTTATTTAAAGTGAATAAAACACCCTACCCTTACTGGCGATCATCTAGAACTGAGCTGCAGCAACACACCTGACTTATGTGTGTGCGCATAGTCTGAGAGATCAACCATTTACATTTACATACCACCCCGTAGCATTTGTTTAAAAAAAGAAATGCAGCCATACTGCAGAAATGTCTCCAGAAATGTATACAGGTCTATGTTTTCAGGGCTATGTTTTCAAAATGCACCTATGTTGGAAATAATGAAATAGTTCACTCTGCAGATCTCTTGCATGCACCCATACTCTATTTAACCCCAAACCATGATTATTCCTTCACCAAACTTGACTGATTTCTGTGAGAATATTGGGCCCATGTTGGTTCCAATAGGTCTTCTGTAGTATTTGTGATGATTGGAATGCAGTTTAACAGATGATTCATCAGAAAAATCCACCTTCTGCCACTTTTCCAAATGATCAACTAGAAGTCAAGTTATCATTTGTTGCTCTTAGAACTGGGATCGACGGCAAAACTTTTATCAGGTAGTGTGTATATATACTTTAAGATTTAAGAGTTTTTATTAATATTTATATTAGCTTTTATTTTACATTTACTATAATATTTTTTGTCTTTTTACCCACTTTTTTGGCTTTATTTTATTTTCAAATGCTTTGCAGATTTCTTTTTGAATCATCTTAGTTTAAAATTTAAATAAATTAGTGTATGTAGCATAAACCATTATTATTGGTAGTAGTTGTAATAGTAGCAGCAGTGGTATTTTAAATATATGCACAATTAAATTCATGATGTCAGTCAAAAACATCCAAAATATCTATACAAATAAATAAAAACTAACAAACTGAAAGACCTGGACTTGATCTGCAAACACACAGTGTGCTAAAGTACATCATGATTTGCTTATAAATGTACATAAAAATGGCTCAATGAATTGCAGTGAGACTCAGCTGATCACACACAGGCCTCAGTGTCTGCCAGCTACAGCCATTTTCTACCAATCTGCATATTCAGACCTCAAAATCGCTACAACACACACACACACACACACACACACACATAGAGGTGAAGATGGAGAGCTGCTCTGTGAGCGTTAGTAATCAGCACTCTCTTTAGTGGAGCGTGCCTCCACTCCAGCTGCTCCCTCAAACAACCACACCATTTTCTCTTTATCGGCCTGTCTGTCGGTCTGTCTGTCTGTCTGAGGGTTCAAGGAGGGGTGACAATATTCTCTCTGAAAGTGGCACAAAAAAAAAATAACGAAAAAAGGGACTGCGTAAAAGGCAAGTGCTGAATTATGCAGATAATGAAAGAGTTATGAAAGCTGAGGTAGGGCTGGACAGATGGACAGAGAGAGTGAGAGAGAAAGAAAGAGGTGTACACTTTTAAGTCCCAGTGTCACCGACGGATGGACAGACAAACGAATAGATGGATAAAAGGCAGGTAGACAGACATAGATGTTAAGCATTGTTTTGCACTCATACTGTGGGGGAGTACCTCAAGGTTGGATATTTGGCTCTATTTCCCTTACTCTTAGGCTATAAAATAAGTTGCATCTATTTTTGTTCTAGACGTTGTTTTGTGCACACACATGCTGTGGCAGTGCACCTCAAGGTTTGATATTTGGTTTATGTCTCCTCCACTCAAGCTCTGAAAGAAATTTGACTCTTCTTGGTGAAAGTTTGATATGTTACAGTGTTTAGATTGATTAAAATATGTATGCGTGTGTGTGTGTGTGGGTGGATGGATGGATGGATGGAGGGACGGATGGATAAATGAGTGGATGGATGAACAGACAGATAGATGGACGGATGGAGGGACGGATGGATGGACGGATGAACTGACGGATTGATGGATAGGTTAATGGACGGATTGATGGACAAATTGATGGACTGATGGATGGACAGATGGATGGATAGATGGTCTGACTGATGGATGGATGGATGGATGGACAAATAGACAGATGGACAGAGAGATGGACAGATGGACAAATTGATGGACGATGGATGGATGAATAGAACGATAGATGTATGTATGTATATGACCTGATTGATGGAGGAATTGATGGACGGATGGACAGATGGACAGATTGATGGATGGATTGATGAACGGATTGATGGACAGATGGATGGATGGATGAATGGATGGACGGATAGATGTATAAATGGATGGATGGTCAGATTGACGGGTGGATAGAAGGAAGAATGGATGGATGGATTGACAGATGAACGGACGGATGGATTGATGGACAGATGGATGGATGGATGGATGGATGTTCTGACTAATGGATGAATTGATGGACAAATGGATGGACGGGAGGATGTATAGATAGATGAATTAATGAATGAATGGATGGATTGATGTAAGGATTGATGGACACATGAATGGATGGATGTATGTTGATGGATGGTCTGATTGATGGATGGATGGATGGATTGATAGATGATCTGATTGATGGACAGTTGGATGAATGTATGGTCTGATTGATGTATGGTCTGATTGATAGATGGATGGATGAACAGCGTGCACTTTTAAATCCCAGAGTCGCCACTGCAAAGAAAGTTTAATGGCCACATGCATGTTAAAATAAGATGCCTAATCCATGCTTTATTTATTTGCCCCAGTCTCTGTTTCTGCATTAAAGAGCAAGGTGCTAAAGAAAAGAGGCTGTAAGAGAAGAGTCATTCTACCTGCTGTGTGTGTATGTCTATGTGTGTGTGAAAGGAGAGATGAGGGAAATGGAGGCGTTTACTTATTGATGTGTGTTTACGGGGGCAGTGGTGGTGGTTCGACTGGGCTTGTTTATTCACAACCATGTTTGGATGTTTTACAGAGAGAGCAGGTGCAAAGCATCGCCGTGCGTATATGAAGAGACACCGCCGTCCTGTAGCTCAGAGAAAAAGAGAGAGAGAGAGAGAGAGAGAGAGAGAGAGAGAGAGAGAGAGAGAGGGAGGGAGGGAGATTCACCAAAACATTTAAACATGCCGATAGATAGATAGATAGATAGACAGATAAATAGACAGACAGACAGACAGATAGATAGATAGATAGATAGATAGATAGATAGATAGATAGATAGATAGATAGATAGATAGATAGATAGATAGATAGATAGATAGATAGATAGATAGATAGATAGATAGATAGATAGATAGATAGTGACACAGATAGAAAGCCAGGAGAGGAAGGAGTGCAGCGCGAGAGGAGAATTTCAATGGCACTCCAATCATCCAGCCAGGCTCGTTAGCCCAGGGAACATTTGCATAGAGCCTCAGTGAATTCATTTGGCGCTATGAGAAGATGGCTTCCTCTCTGCACGCTTAGTTATGCAGCAAACCCCACACTGCGCCATCCGTGTGCCGCCAGTGCGCATGTGCAAGCATTTTGTCATCCTAGCTGTGTGTTTACGCATAATAATTCACTGAATCTCACTTACGCATAATATTTCACTGAAATCTCCAAAAGTACAGTTCTTTGCATGGCTGTAAAAACGCAAAAGCCAATCAACAAAGTGATATGTGGCTTGACTAAAAGTACTAATTAACTGTAAGCGTTAAATAACTAATAAGGACCCTGATATTATCCTGGTTGAGTGTGTGGCTGAGTATGTGTCAGTCTGGTTTATGCTTAAAAAGGGTGTAAGATGCAAGAATGACATAGGAGATATCATTAACTATCTATCTATCTATCTATCTATCTATCTATCTATCTATCTATCTA
>CAIGQQ010038083.1:808191-825814 GCA_903798035.1 Danio albolineatus | reverse complement strand
CTATCTATCTATCTATCTATCTATCTATCTATCTATCTATCTATCTAGAGATTGCTTGCCTTGAGCCAGACTTGATGCCCTTCTCTCTCTTTCTCAAGGTATGATTGAGTACTGGTGGGGGAGATGGCTTCTCAATGCGTCATTAATGGCTAATCAATGGTCTCTGTGTTATATAGTGAGCGCCCTGGGACTCCCACAAGTCTTTAATCTGGACATCATCTTACTTGCCTCCCAGAATGCCTACACACACACACACACACACAAACACACACACGTGCGCACACATACACACACACACACTTACAACGGATCAATGTTTCAGAGAATAGGGGAGTCAGTATCTGTAATGCATTTTGCACTTGCTTTATAGCTGCCTAATTTGTAATTTGTGCATTGTTGCTTTCTAAAGGAGCATTTACACTGACTGCTTTTAGAACTCATTCGTTTTCAGTGTGAGAATGTCAGCACCTGTTATAAACCCAGTCTGGGAGCATTCTGTGATCAAGTTAGCTTAATTTTATGCAAATGAGCTGCACTGTAATATGGCGGCCACCAGTTGTAGTCTAAACAGTTCTATGTTACGTTATTGGGAATTACTTTTGATTTATCTTCATCTAAATGCACTTTTGCACTGAGAGTTTCACATTGAAAGTCTTTTGAAATGTGCAAGAAGAAATACAAAAATAATTTCACAGATGTCACAACAGGCTTTTTTCCCAGTGAGTATGGGCAAGGTTTTCAAAAGCTTCAGTCGGTTATACAGTCATATGATAAAATTGCTGAATGGGGCATACGACCTTGACAATCGCTCTATCAGCAGTTAAAGAGGATTTTGTATACTCATACTTTTATTTGCTATGTTGGGGTCTGATAGGTTACAACACAGCTTCGCATCTGTTTGAGAAGAGTGTCTTCTAACCTGTTTCCCCCTGAGCAGAGTTATTTATGAGTTAAGAGCGTGTTTGTGTGTGAGTGAATACGTGTTTGTACCTCTTCTCTTGACTTCCACCTCCTCAGGCTCTCCCTTCCCTCCACTCGATATTCATCCTTTGTTTCTCTTTCTTCAGAGCATTTCAGGCACACCTGACCCCCCTCTCCTGCTCAGGATCGTTATTTCTCGCCTCCTGCTCATCTAACTAGCTTCCCCATCCATCTCCACTGTTTCATCCCTTCCATCTCATTCTCTCCATGCCCCTGCTGAAGTGTCAGGCTGTATGCATTTCTGTTGCTCTCTGTCCGACAGCTTTTGGTCCAATACCCACCATTTGCACTGCCTTGGGCTTGGAATTCTTTCCCCCATTCCTTTTGTCTTTTAAAATTTTGTAGAAAACATATTTTTTTGGAAAACATACTTTGACCAAGTTGAATATTGACAGCTAACTTTTTCGATGTCTGTAAAAGTTCTTATGGATTGTTTTACACTAATACTGTGGGGCAGTACCTCAAGGTTCGATCTTTGGTCCTATTTATTTCTCTTACTCATATGCTATAAAACAAGTTGCACTAGTCCTTTTTTATTATACATGTTACATATTGGGCATCACAGTGGCACAGTGGGTAGCACAATCGCCTTACAGCAAGAAGGGCGCTGGTTTAAGCCCCAGCTGGGTCAGTTAGCATTTCTGTGTGGAGTTTGCATGTTCTCCCATGTTCATGTGGGTTTCCTCCGGTTGCTCCGGTTTCTGGGCCAGTTAGCATTTCTGTGTGGAGTTTGCATGTTCTCCCGTGTTCATGTGGGTTTCCTCCAGGTGCTCCAGTTTTTTATCCCCACAGTCCAACGACATGTGGTAGAGGTAAATTGATTAAGCCAAATTGGCCGTGGTATATGTGTGTGAATGTAAGAGTGTATGGGTGTTTCCCAGTGTTGGGTTGTGGCTGGAAAGGCATCCGCTGCGTAAAATATATGCTGGACCAGTTGGCAGTTCATTCTGCTTTGGCGACCCCTGATAAAAAGGAACTAAGTGGAAAGAAACTGAATAAATAAATGAATGAATTAATTAATGTTACTAGGGATGCTCCGATCGATCAGTGGGTGATGGTATTGACCGATAATCACATTTTATGACTTGATTGGTACTCGCTCTAGTCGATCTTATGAATCAATTGCAAGTGCGTGTTTACGAACACATGAGCAATGTTTACAAGTTCATTCATTCATTCATTTTCTTTTCAGCTTAGTCCCTTTATTAATCCGGGGTCGCCACAGCGGAATGAACTGCCAACTTATCCAGCATTTGTTTTACGCAGCGGATGCCCTTCCAGCCACAACCCATCTCTGGGAAACACATCCATACATTCTCATTCACACACATACACTACGGACAATTTAGCTTACCCAATTCACCTGTACCGCATGTCTTTGGACTGTGGGGGAAACCGGAGCACCCGGAGGAAACCCACGCAACCACGGGGAGAACATGCAAACTCCATACAGAAATGCCAACTGGCCCAGCCGGGGATCGAACCAGCGACCTTCTTGTGGGGGGCGAACATGCTACCCGCTAGGCCACCGTGGCGCCATGTTTCCAAGTTGCCTTTTTCAATTTTTTTTTTCTGATTCATCAATAATTTTTTATAAAGCTGCTTCTGATGATTACAACTATGCAACACCCTTAATTTATTATCTTAGGTAAGGTTAGATCCCAAACTTGGAGGGAAAATGTGCTTATGTAAGGGCAAAGTTATGTAAAGCTTGAAGCATTAGAATCGGTACTCTGTATCGGGGCGTGGGGGGTGGGAGGGAATAAATAAGTTTTTCTGTGTACTAATATGATTTTAAAAATGTCAACAAAATGAAACTATATCATAACATACCATTTTACTGCCATTTATCACAATACTGTACATTTTTATTGCTGCCCATTTTTAAATTCTCTATTTTTGTTTATATCTTTTTTAAACAAAACATTACTTAAACAGGAGCATGCCGATCATGCAAATGCTACTTGAAATGAAAACATCCTAAAATGCCTGTAGATTACCTGGGTGTCAGTGAACTGTCCAAAGTAATGCAAAAATTTCAACACAGTGGCCACAACAAACGGATTGGACAGATTGATGGACGATTTGATGGACGGATTGATGGATAGATAGATGAAAGGTCTGACTGATGGATGGATGTACGGACAGATGGATGGATGAATGGATGGATGGTATGATGGATGCATGGTATGATGGATGGATGGATGGATGAACGGATGGATGGATAGATGGATGGACAGAGGGATGGATATATGGATGGATGGATGGATGGATGGATGGATGAATGTTTGAATGGATGTACCATGGGACCAGGGTCACCAGTCTTGGTCCTGGAGGGCTGGTGTCCCGGCAGGGTTTAGCTCCAACTTGCCTCAACACACCTGCCAGGATGTTTCAAGTATACCTAGTAAGACCTTGATTAGCTTGTTCAGGTGTGTTTGATTAGGGTTGGAACTAAAAACTGTGATGACCCCTGGTGTGGACTTTCAAATTCCAGAATGGCCACTGCAAAGAAGGTCTGATGGCCACATATATGTTAACAAATATTCCACTCAACATATCCTACTCCAATCATTACAATACAATTTCTCAGTGTTTGAAACATGTCAACAGCATGTAGCTGTCTTTTTTGTCTCCTTGGCTAGAGAAGTTATGAGGGAAAACAGAGAAGGGAGGGAATGTTTCTGAGCCTAAAGCTGACTAAGAATCCCAGAAGACAGAGAGGAAGAGAAGGAAAGAGAAAGCGGAGGAAGGAGGGGTGGAGAAAAGAGAAGAGCAGGCATGTAATTTGAATCTCATATACATTTCAGTTGAAAACCAGCCTAGCCTTGATACAAACTCTCTAGAGAGACCACCACAAACCCCCTCCACCTCCTCAAACACATTCACTCACACACAAACACATCTCCTCTGCAGTCACCATACCTTTAATACAAGGCCTAGGGCATCAGAGCATGACCGCTTGCCATGCACAACAAACACACAAAACACACACACCCATACACTCGCTGACTGGTACACGGTTAGTCTTTCTGCGTGCGTTGGAACAGATTGTTCTTGATGCATTTGCTGAACAGCTGAATGCTCACAGTCTTGCTAGCATAAAGCACAATCTGGATGCTGAAACATGCAAGATGCATGACTATTTTTACACATGTGCATGTGCTAAGTTCCCAAGAAAGTAGTCTTTACAAGATACAATAACCGATTCTGAGGAATAATTTTAAGAGTTACAGCTCAAAAACAAACAGCACTTATGGAATTGCCACGATTGTTTCGGTTCTTTTCGGTATTTATACAAGTGCTGAGGATAACTCCAGATCTCCAAACTCTAGAGTGCACAATTTGTAATCAGCAGTTGGTTTCTGATATGTGCTCTAACATGTGCTGTAAGTCTCAAAAAGGAGAAGTTTAGATAGACCTAATCCTTGAACGAACCAATTCAGGCACTGTAAGACATTAATGTCTTTATCTGTCTGTTGCTGTTCTTGTCATTCTTACTTCTAACGATAATTTTGGAACACTTGGTTAGAGTATTTGCCCCTCCTTCACCCACCTTGATTACTAACCATAGATGTATACATTAGAAATCACATACGGACCCTGAGCATGCGTCATTCCCGCAGCCACATTTGTATAGTGCTCTGAGGACAAAAGTCATTCAACCACACTAGTCAAGATTAAAGCCAGTCTGAAGATGCTGGACTTGAAGATGCTGGGTGTAGTAACGAGCATACAAAGAAAACAAAGTATAAAGGCAGAACATTTCATAGATAAGATTTAGTTTTTTTTACGTTTTTGTACGTTACAAACTTTTGTGCTTAACAAGTAATGTTATTGATGATAATGCAATCACTTACTGCACTGACCATAAGGAAAAGTAGCACCAACTTGCACAAAATTTTGGACATATGCTAGTTTTGTTGCATAGAATCAACAAACAATGTAAATGAAATATAACAACCAGACGCTGCAGTGCCAATAACTAATAACAAATTATTGTCAGCTGAGTGAAGTAACGGCTAGTTTTTGTAGTAACTTATAAGGGTGCCTGATAACAGTGCCTCAATGTGCACACTCTCCACTCTAAACTATTGAATATCATAAATGTTATTTACCATTTAGATCATAGAGGTGGATATGCACATTAAGACGCAAGGACATCGATGGTTCACATGAATCGTTCGGAACGGAGATTCGTTCACAAACAAAGCGCTTCCTCTGTCAGAATTAGTAGTAAAAGCAGGAGAGGGGGTGTGCTTCAGGACTTGGATTAGATCAAATTTAACAGGTAGGAAGGATAATACATTTCCATGCACACAAACACATGCTCTTTGTCGGCAATTCCTGTGTGGTCACTTATCCATCGATGTAGAAAAGTGATGTAAAATTATAATTTTCGTAATTAAAAAAATAATAATTGCATACTGACCACCGAGAAAACTCCTGATCATAGATATATGTATATATGTTTACCCATCTATAGCTCCAGATGGAAAACCTCCACTGCACCTTGGTCCCACAATTATTTCAAAGGAGTGCTAAAATGTACTAAAATGGCGGCTCTATTGACACATTCCTTCCAATAAAAAACAATAGACATCTAATGACAATATCTACGTATTACTAACCAAATAAATATTTAAATATTTAAATATGACCAAATAACTTTGGTGGACAGACGTCTTTAAGTCATTCATACCTATTACTAAATAAGCATTGCTTGGCTGATTTAATCTGTAATGTGAATCAGACCATTGGTGGTTTTGTAGTTGGAGTTCTAGCATTAAGAGTCTATCACTTTTCATTTATCCTTTCTTATATTTGTTCTGTGTATGTGCATGTATCAGTTATTTTTTTGTCTCATTTTTTTGCTGTTCCTGCAGAGTATCGTCCTCCGCTGCTTCTCCTCCATTCACCCAGTGACCTTCTCTGTCTTTCTCTCTATTTTTTTTCTGTTTATTCAGTTGCACTCACCTCAGTGTTTTTGAATGCCCATGCATTTTTTCCATCTTTAGACACTGTGCACTCTGTCTCTCTCTCCTTCTTTCTCTCATTCTCTGATAGACAAGAGCTCGCCTTGTTTATTTGAGAGGAAAACAGACTCGCATTCATTCTCTCATTGTGTATTTTTCTCTCCTTCTTCCCTTCACTCCTGTCTATCTTTCTAAGGCCATCTCTTGCTTCTGTTCTTTTCCATACCGCAACGAGATCACACTGCCCATGGTTATGCCAAGGTTTTGACGTTAAGTGACAAAAAGTTTGCTAGTGATTTATAAAGGACTATAGCATATCTGTTTCATACAGAACCTCACCTGATTTTCCTGGACAATAATGAAATTTGAAACAAATGTTAAGCAGATGACAAACGATTTCAAAACTTTTATGCATTCATGTCTACAGTCGTATGTCAACAGCAACTTTGTCAGGTTTTGACAGATCAGTGTTTTGCCTCTGTCGGCATCTACTGAAGCACGGTTTGGCCAATTGAACATGCTATATTGGAAGTCATCAGGTTATAGTATGTCTAAAGCCTAACTCACACTTGTCTAGAATTTTGTTTGGACTCTAATGTTTCACCCACCCGGATACTTTTTTCGGACCCTGTCCTGATGGTAAAGATAAAAGGTCTGTCTCTCAGACAATTGGGCTGCCAAAATTGTTTTCAATGTACTGTAAAACCCAATGTACATAACTTTTTTTTGTTATAAACTATTTCCAGACTCGTTCTTTCACAGCACACTCAAATAAATGATGTTTGTTTGAACTACTTATTTAAAATGAGTTTACACAACACAATTCTTTGTTTTGGTTTTCGTGGGACAACTTAACGGTTTTATGTTCAATCCACTTAAATTTGTAACAACTAAAATGTTAACTTAATTCCTTTATGTTGTCCCAACACAAATCTCTTTTGAGTGTAATCTCGAAGTAAAACACAATGTACATAACTTTTTTTAAATTAAACTATCATAACTTTATTTTCCAACAGCCATTACAAATTTTCTGAAAATCCTATAAACCTAAATCATTGATTTAGCTGATTAATGACCATTGCAATCAAATTCAACCTCTGATGAAGTTCTGACAGTGCTGAAAACTTTTCTGCAGTGTGCTTTCAACTGCAACTACCATCAAGCCAATAACCAAAAGGAGCGCCAAACCTGACATCATGACAACTGACATCTTACATGGGGGTGACATGGGGGGATCATGTTCATAGAGTCTGACAAGCTACAGTACAATCGTAAAGGATTATTAAAAATCTCTAAGTGTCAGTGCAGCTTTACCTTTTCACTGGTAAGTTTAGAATATCTCCCTGAAGTAAGATTTTTAACAGCTTCAGAACTTTACACTGTATTCCACTTTAGTTTCCACAGCAACGCATCAAGCTTCAATTAAGAAAAGCTTGACGCCTTGCCATTTTGCCATTTGAAATTGCTTGTTATGTGACAATTCAATTGTAAATTTCATGATTTCTTGAGGCACAGAAATAACATTTCCACACGTGATGCCATACTACTCAAAGTGTTAAAGGGTTAGTTCATCCAAAAATGAAAACTTGTTATGAATTACTCACATTCATGTCCTTCCAATCCCCTGGGACCTTCGTTCATCTTCAAGATATTTTAGTTGAAATCTGAGATCTTTCTAATCCTCTATAGACTGCAATGGTCCTGCCTTCAGTGGTTTAATCAGAATATTATAGAGTTACGAGAATACACATAGGCAAGCAAGTTTATTTATACATACACAATGGTATTTAAAAGTGCTGTAAATAAAGAGGAATAAAAAAGACAAGTATAAGAAAATAAAAACAGCAAAAGATAAAAATGATTAAAAACTGATTCAAATGTGTTAAACAGGTTTTAAAAGACTAAAAAAGAAAAGAATGACATAATAGTGTGATCTGTCGGACAGCACAGTGCTCATTTAGTAAAGGCGCAGCTAAACAGATGTGCTTTCAGTCTTGATTTGAATGTGCCTAATGTTGGAGCACATTTGATCATTTCTGGATGCTGATTCCAGCAGCGTTGGGCATATTTGCTGAAGGTGGATTTAACCAGCTTTAACTGAACCCTTGGAATTTCCAATTTATTTGATACTAAAGATCTGAGGTATCTGTTAGGTTTGTTTCGAGGTCCTAGGCCATTTAGTGATTTATAGGCAAGTGATATTACTTTAAAATCTATTCTGAATGTAACTGGGAGCCAGTGTATAGACCTGAGGAGAGGTGTGATGTGCTCTGATTTTGTGGTTCTAGTCAGAATCCTGGCAGCAGCGTTCTGGATGAGCTGCAACTCTCTGACGCCTGTTTCACACCGCAAGCGCAAGCAGGGCGTGAGCGGCGCGTGAGCAGCGCGTTGGTAGAGCAGAAGCAGCACGCAGGCGTTTGCCTTTCACACCGACTGCGTCTGCAGCGCGCAGCTCACCTGCAGCAGCAACACGGATCATCTGTCTATTCTATCTAGTTACCCCTCTATCTCTATGTATAAATACACTTTTTAAACTTTTCATCTGCACCAAGGCCCGCGGCAACTTCATCCAATGCTGTTTCCTTAACTTGCAAGTATTCATTTTATAAATGATATAGATCATACAGTACTGTATGCTTCTCTCGCTATGAGGAATGCCATTCACGTCTGGTGCACTCAGAAGATATGCGATATCACGTCATTTTGTTTTTGGTTGTCAGGATGTTGTAGGCATATAGTTATATTAATATTTATACAATATAGTTATAATGATATTTATACATGATCAAACTAGTGTTACTTTCTTCGCTTCAGCGATGTCCAGCGGCTCGTTAATTCATGCTCGTGCAAAGAATGAGACGGACAACAGTAATCACTGCATGCTCTTCTTTTACTCATGTCCGTGTTGTAAGGTTCACAGTGCAAACAGCTCCCGGTGGAATGACTTGAGTGAACATAAAACAAAGCCGAATAAATCGTTCCTCTGCTTCAACTGCACAGATAGCCCAGCTCACATCATTTAAGCATGGGTGTCGAACTACACTACCCACAATACACTTCGTCATGGACTACAATTTCCGTCAGTAAGCAAAACTGATACTAAAGTTGTTTTACATTTGGTTTTGTAGTTCGGGTCTAAATAAATATTTGTTGCAGTTTTTAATCGTTTAAGTTCATTTAATTGACCATATATAAATCAGTTGATATTACTGATACATTTATTGGGTAAAATTGCTACTTTTTACTGTTATTTAATGTGTTTAAACCATTATCAATGCACTGTCACTTTAATTGAGCGTGAGCAGCGCGTCAAAAATAGACCCAGCGCCGAAACGATCGCGGCACTGCTGCTTCAGCGACGCTCACGCCTCGCGCTGACGCGCTGCTTCTGCTTGCGGTATGAAAGCTCTAATCTGTTAACATGGACGCCGAAAAAAACACGCGCTGCTCACGCTCTGCTCACGCGACGCTTGCGGTGTGAAACAGGCTTGACTGTCTTTTTGGGAAGGCCGATGAGGAATCCATTACAGTAATCCACACTGCTGGTGATAAAAGCATGAACAAGTTACCTCAAGTCCTCACTGGAAACAGAGCATCTAATTCTTGCAATGTTTTTGAGATGACCCCCTTCCCTCCGATTTTATTCAACAATTTCTTAACCTCTGTGTCGGTATATTTAGTTAGTGTACTGTAGATGTTTGTGAGCACTGATGCACACACGTGACTTCCTCTGAAAGAGCACAGGTTTATTTGAGGTAATACATTAGCATTGTGCTCAAGCGTGGCACACAAAGCACACAACACTCATGAAAGAGCACCCTATACTGACACTGAGGAGAATAAACTCTTAGTTGTTGTTTTTGCTTTATGTCCTCTCTAAATTATTTTATAATATTCTGATTGAACCACTGAAGATGTACAGTATAGACTTAGATTGAGAATGTTATTTGGTATTTTTCTGGACTTTGAACCATTATCTAAAATCTAAAATACCTTAATATGTGCTCAGAAGACAAGCAGAGGTCTCAGTGGTTTGCAATGACACAGGGTAATTAATTACAGAATCTTAATTTTTTTAGTGAACTACCCCTAAGACTACAAACTACCCCTACCCCTAACTGTACGTTCACACCGAGTGCGTGAGAGCGTCAAAGTTCGCTCTGGCCGCCCTGGCGACAATGTTGTCTGCCTTCAGAGCTCCGGCGACGAGAGCGTCAACATTCGCTACATTGATCTCGTATTTAAAGGAGCCGTTGCAACATTATCAGCAAATCACTTACATTTCCACATAAAACATGCTTTCTAGCGTGAATATGTTGCATGCTTTTTAACAGATTCAACATTGGAAGATCAGTTGCACATGATGTGGCTTTGCTCCACTTATCCAATGTCTGAAATATTCTGAAGCAGCAATACTGATTTGTACTGTCGCATGAAATTCCCTCTTTTTTAAATAAAAAATATATAACATTAATGCACATCAGTTACTCGCCACTATCTTTTTATTTGTATGTCCCTGTTAGAAAACGTAAACAATTGGAAATCCAGTGACCGCAATTTTAAAACCCTTGTGAACAACTGTGGTCAGAACCAAAGTTCACAGTGACTCCTCTCTGGACTCCTCTCAAGCGGTGGACTTCTACATTCTGATTGCTTGCCGTCAAACCGCATCATACTGTGACTCATTACCATAAAGTTGACTTGATTTTAACTCTCCTCGACACCCACACTGGCGAAGACGCGCCACGCTGCTCCTCGCCGCCGGCTCCCATTGAAAATGAACGACTTCCGGTTACTTTGACTACCTCGTAGCTTTCGGTGTGAACGTACAGTAAAAAAACACATGATCTGGTGTTTGTCCACATCTGCTATCTTCAGCATATGCAGTGTTAATTGGGCTTTACAGAACTCACAATACTGCATTATGCATGCCAGTAGGTGACGATGTTACTTTCAAAAGTAACACTATGAAGTTGTGCACACAGTCATGTTATCCACAATAGTTGTCTCCGTGCATGACTGACTGAACCCGTAAAACTCATGACATCACCGTTTTCAAAAATTTTAATTGTTTGGATTCCACAGACACCTCAAAAACTGCCATTAGTGTGTAAAAGATTGATCAAAACTCAAAATATTTTATTTATAGTGATGAGTACAGTAAAAACTGATCTACCTGGGCTAAAATATCACAACCTCTTTGTCTGATATGCACGTGTAGATTGTGGTGTGAGTGTTTGTTTTTGTGTGTGAGTGGGAACGTGCAGAGGTGTAAGCGTATATTTATCTAGTAAAGTGTGCGCTCTGTTCTTCACAACGTCTTGCTATTTCATTTCCTGACCTGACCTGTGTCTGCTCACTCATGCGAATCCCCGGCTTTCTTTCGCTTTTCTGTATCTTTCCATCGATCCCTCTCTTTTCTCTTCGGATCAGATTGGGAATGAGTTTTATTGATGTGACAAGACTTTGGCGGCACGCTTGGAGCTCCTGTAGTTTTACCTCCCACTGATTTCCCCCTTCTTCATCATTCATCTATCTATCCATCCCTTTTGTCTTTCTCATACACCCATCTTCCCCTCTCCACCCCTCTGGCCTGTTCAGTGTAAAGGAGGGTGTGCATGCGTGTGTGTGTGTGTGTGTGTGTGTGTGGTCTACGTCAGCCATGGCTTCAATTACAATTCATCTCCATTAACCTAATTTGGGTCTTTGTGAGAGTGTGTTGATGTTGTGTATGAGTCTACTCTCTGCAGCTCTTTCTAGTTGCTTTGTAGACTATTTGAATTTACATTTACTGCAGTGTATGTAAGCAAAAGGAGGAAGAGAGAGAGAGATGTGGGCAATTGGGTAAAAACAGCCCTAGGTTCTGACAGATGGCGGACTAAATGCCCCCACTCCCCTTCATCACCACCACATGCACTTTTTGTTCTTTCTCTCCATCAAGATGAGCAGAGGGATACAGCTTGTGCATTATATTTATAGGTAAGGACAATATAAACCAGATATTAGACTGGATTGCTGAGTAAACATGTTTACATGACAATAATACACTAAAAATGCCACATCTTTAAATACAGAAGAGTCAAAATGATCCCCATTTACATGGAAAATGGGTATAAATGCTGTCAAATGCATGCCAGGTCAGTTCTGTGACGATGTCACTTTGTAAAGAGACACTGCATATCTGTGTGCATACTGTACAGTTCACCATTGTGGTTTTAGCTGTCAAGTAGACAACAGCGGGGACGAAAGCATACCTGTACCTGTCAACATTGGGATGTGAAAATAAGGAATACGCCCACCATAATAAGGGATAAAAATGCACACATCTAACGTTATAATGAAAGCATTTGATTGTTTTCCTAACATTTTAGGTTCATTTAGGACAAAATTAGTTGTATTTGAAAAAATTGTAAAAAATCAAGATCGACATCTTTAGATCGACAGCACAGAACAGACTCACATTAAAGAGCACGGGGTGGTCCCTGGTGGTTCGGCGATAAGGGTTGCGTATAGGGAGGATCGGCTCTTTAATGATTATTGCCACCCTTCAGAGAAAGACTGAAAATACGGGAGAAATACGGAAAAATAACTTTACAGGCTGATAGCGGGATAGAACTGTAAAATACGGGAGAATCCTGGAAAAAAAATGTGAGGGTTGACAGGTATGCGAAAGTAACACACCAAATTTTAAAAGATAATGTTTTTGGCAGAAAAATGTAAATAACTATGGCTACTAAGTCAGAAGAGTGTTGTTTTAAATCAGTGTAGAATAACAAAGTTGCACATTGTTACTTTTGACCCCACACTGTAGGCAGGGACGAAAGTAACACACGGGCGGGTCAAAAGTAACAGCAACATTTGCTAGATTTTCTGGCTTAATCTTGTTTATTTAAAATATATCTGACTTATGTCCTTGTTAATGTTAACTGCAAACATATTTTGTCCTTTATTTTTGCAAAATATTTTAAGCGGCATTTTAAATGTCACTTCCATCAAATGCAATATGTTAAATTTTTAGAATATTTTTTTATTATTATTGGCAATATGCATTCAATTTTTTAAAACATCTAAATCCAAACACTGCAAACTCTAATGTGGAAACAAAAAATGCATGGCTATTAGCAATGAGACATAAACAACTTCCGTCCCTACAGGAACTTTTGCCATTTAAACCTGTTTTACTTTTAAACTGAAAAACTTGATAATTTGTTTGACACATGAAAAGAGAAACACGACTTGTAATAAGGAAAAAAGAACCACTTAAATAATTAACTTTTTGACTTAAAAACTGAAATTTGGAGCTAACTGCAGGACACATGCCCAAAATCACATTACTGTATATTGGCAGCTCCGTCAATGGTTGCATGCTGAACGTGCTGGTATAGCCTGGAAATCAGGGCTTCGAGAAAATCGCTTTGTTACTTTCGTCCCACGTTCCACAGTATGCTCATACAGTATACTGTGTAAAGGTAGATAGCAAGGCTTTTGCAGCTAAGCAACTTTATTTATGTTTTTGTTTGTTTGTTTGTTTGTTTGAGAAACAGGTGAAGTTTGAATTCACTGAAAACATTTTCAATACGTTGGTGCAAAAAAACTTTGGGACACACTACAATTAAAATTATAAGCAAAATTTTATTGACATTTTATCCGCTTGTTAAGTCGTGACACATGTAATACTGTTTTCAGGTCCAAGCCGCTACTCATTTGAATTGAGAAAATATTTGTTTATGACCCCTTTTAGTCCTATCACAATACTTTAATACTTAGTTTGCATGTTCTCCCCATGTTCGCGTGGGTAAGGGTGCTCCGGTTTTCCCCACAAGTCCAAAGACATGCGGTACAGGTGAATTGGGTAAGCTAAATTGTCCGTAGTGTATGTGTGTGAATGAGAATGTGTGGATGTTTCCCAGTGATGGGTTGCGGCTGGAAGGGCATCCGCTGCGTAAAACAAATGCTGGATAAGTAGGTGGTTAATTCCGCTGTGGTGACCCCGGATTAATAAAGGGACTAAGCCGACAAGAAAATGAATGAATTAATAATAATCATTGTAACCATTTGTTGAGTATATACATACAGTTTGATAGAGCGATTGGACTCGGAAACCGTGTCGCATGACCTCATACTTAACAAGCAGATTAGTTGAAGTTACCATTTGTTTTTGTTTTTTTAAATGTACATTTGGAATGTAAAGTACAATACAAAAATTGACATCAAGTCTAGGTGAGTTAATATGTTTTAGAGCTTATTTAAATGTGCTAAATTACAAAATGCAGTAGAAAATCAATGCTGCTTGGTGTCACTGATGTCAGATCTGGTCCAGCACTTCTTGTTACACCAAGTTTTATTATCCACATACAGAAATGAAATGAAAGTAATGATTTTCAGTCAATAATGACATAATTTCCAGCTGCCAACCTATCTAATAGTCTCACAAGAGGTTTAAAACAGAGATGATCGATGACAATTGATATCAAATCCGTTTTAAAGCAGATATCCGTAGTTTTCAATGAAATCCTTTTGCTTTTGTGTAAGCATTTCTCGCCAAATGTGTTTCAGTAGCAAAGCATTATTTCAGAAACAGCTGAGCTCATTAAAAGCTGCAGTAGTGTGGGTATTAATGCAAAGCTTAGCACTGCAAACAGTCAGATCTGAATAACCCAGTTTTATTTTAAGACTAACTGCAGCCACATCACACATATGTACCGGGTACCATAGCAACTCTGACAGTATGTTGGCATGTCTATGCAGATATACTTGTCATATAGGCGTGTACATTTTGTATGTGACAGAGGTGTGTTTGTCGATTTTCGGCGCGTACACATGGATCAGTTTGTGCATTTTGATATTGATTTGGGAGTTTGTTTTGGGGTGGCAGCACTGCAGGGTGGTCTCATGCTCAGATTAGCAGTCTGCCCGATATGACATATTTCTGATAGCAGCATATCTGCCATTAAAATCAATAATCCTCTCATGGGACCAACCCTGAGGCCAGTGCGCTAATGCACCGAGCTACCCAAACACAATAACAAACAAGTCACAATGATATTTACATAATCTTGCATTGATATTTACATGTTTGTTTGAAAAAAGCTGCGTTAGGCAGATCTCTCGCTCTATTTTTGGAGGTGTTTAGTAAGGGTCTGCATTTTAAGCTGTTCTCTTGTCCTCTTTTTTCTTCTTTCATGTTGCGTAAAGGTTAAACCTGATGTGACCCATAACCCAGACAGCCAGAACACTGCTTTGTCTGTCTAAATGAGTGTGTGTGTGTGCCTGGCTCTCCATCTCAACCCTGCCATTCCAATCATTTAAATGAACACCTAGGAAATTGGAATTGATTCGGCCCCTTTGTGTGTGCATATGCGTGTTCGGGACCCTTAAACAGGATAGATTGTCACCCTTATGCAGGAAAATGCACATCTGCAGACACATTTTGGTATCAGTGTGGAAGTTTGATTGACATTGATTGTTTTTATACTGAACTAATGATATTTTCTACCGTCTACTTTTCAAAACCAGCCCTTGCACCATTGGTTGGATGGTTGAGTTCAGGTTTTACTATCCTTTTGGGGACATTTGGTGTTCTCTACATTGGAAAAACCTGACACACACACATGCACAATTTGAAGAGCAAGCAGTGAGCTTGTAACTGGAGCGTCAATGTGTAATGCCAGAGAGATTAAATGTAAGTTTTTTTCCACTCTTGATAAGTCAACAGCGCGTACCAGCGCTCAGCTAATAGGAAGACGGCTTGTACACACACGTACCGTGTTGCCAAGCAGACATCACCAGACTCTAACACTGGCATGCCCGTGTGTTTGTGTACGTGCATAAATATGAGCACCACTAACGATTCCGCATAACCCGTGCCGTAATGCCAGATGCACCCACACCACATACACATCTGGGGCCTGCGTAATCTAAAGAAAAATGCCATTTGGATGAAAGAGGGATTAAAAAAATTAATAGAAGTGAATGGTGGGATATAGAATAGATAACGAGAAGGAGATATAGCAAAAAGAGGGGATAAATGGAAGCAGAGGAAGTATGGGCCACCAAATGCATGTTTAAATTTTGAGCAGGCACTTAAGGGGACAGCACAGAAATGCATATTTCTGGAAAGACACAGAAAAACAGCTTTAAGTGTGCACATGCTGCCAGGGCAGCAGTTTTTAATGGGAGCGTGTGAGGTGTGCAGGGGAGAGGAGCGAGAGAGGAAGAGTAAGAGAGGAGAGAATGGAAGCCTTAATGGATTCATTTTTGCTTCACTAATTTTAGGGCCTTTTAACAGCATGTGCCTTCTTCCCTTTCTCTGCCTCCCTCTCTCTCCTTTTCTCTGCATCTCCAGTTAATTTAATGAAGAGTCGCCCGATTGCTTTTAGCATTAATATTCCAATATGGAGTGGTGTAAATAATAAATGCTCTCTCTCCTCTCTCTCTCTCATGGATGATGTTGAGTCCCATCTGTTGTGTCTTTGGTGCTACTGACTGAGCACTCCCTCTGGATAGAGAAAGAGACAGAGATAGAAAAAGTAGAAACATAGCAACAGTATGGCTAAAATGGAAAGGTGTGTCTGATAGCAAATCTGTCATATTTCCAAATCTGTTGGAATGAGTGCAATACCAAATTATACAAAGACTGTTAGCTTATTTTAGTTTATTATTAACTCTTCTGAAGTGTTCTGAAACAATGGTGATTTGTTGTCAAAAAAGAAAAGTAAATGTCACAGCATAATTGGAATTTGGAAGAAATATCATCAGTAATTTACAGAAATAAGCAAAAAACAAAAACAAAAAAACAAACAAAAAAATAAAATAAAATAAAATAAAAACATTACATAAATCCAGAGAATCTTTTGTAAAACTTTGAAATATTTGTGATCTATATTAAATCAATTAGTAAGGTAAATTTCAACCACAGGAACATTTAAAAACATTTGGACTTATTATTATTTTAAGTAATAAGTTTCACAATTGGCGTTTTATTCATTCGTTTGCTCGCTTAATTGAATTAGTTTGGCTAATTTTCATGTGAGTAATGTAAACCAACTGTGAGTAAATGTATATTTTCATTTATTCATATACCATAAAATAAGTATTCAGCATGTCACCATTTTTCTCAGAAAACATATTTCTAAAGGTGCTGTTGACTTGAAATTTTCACCAGATGTTGGTAACAACCAAAGAAACCAATATATGCAAAGAAAACACTATTAATTAGCTCACAAATATCATTGTATATACCTAAACGATTGAGAGAAGCAAGGAGAGAGATCTCTGCTTGTGTCCACGGGCTGTTTCATTAAAGCTAAAGGCCTCTTGCAAAATCGTAATGAGTTCAGCTAATTAATTTAGACCATGTCAACAGATGGCTAAAGCCACATGTCTACCGCAAATGAAAGGTTCTTTTTTCCTCTGTCCATCTTTCCATACTTACAAGCACCCACTTGCAAACACCAAGCAAACATGATCACCCTGTATTTTAGCACTAATATGAGGATGTTTAAGTGTGATCAATATGCTGTATGATGGAGCTCAGTTCACTTGTATTTGAACATTTTCTAAAGGTTTACACAATTTTGACAAAAGTTAGCTAAATATCATAAAACTTTATCTGTTGCCATTATTATTATTATTATTATTATTATTATTATTATTATTATTATTAT
>CAIGQQ010038083.1:747022-764187 GCA_903798035.1 Danio albolineatus | reverse complement strand
ATGCATGCATGCATGTATGTGTGTGTGTCAAAATAAGATTTCATTCATTCATTCATTCATTCATTTTCTTGTTGGCTTAGTCCCTTTATTAATCCAGGGTCACCACAGCGGAATGAACCGCTAACTTATCCAGCATTTTTTTATGCAGCGGATGCCCTTCCAGCTGCACAAAATAAGATTTGTCACCAAAAATCATTCTATTTGCTGAAACATAGTTGTGGCCAAATTAAGAATCATTGTTTTCCCCTGGAGTGAACAAAAACATCCCCAACACTACACAAGGGTTAAGAATTATGTTTGTAAATGACCAGACTTGTTATGGCTGGCTATAATTGTTTGGTCTTTCTCAAAGTGTGTTCTTTATGTCCTTAGACCCCACTGAGTCCACGCCTTCTGTGATGGATAGTTTCCAGTCAGGAGAGGTACAAGTGGGACGCAGCATAGAGTTGCCCTGCATTGCATCCGGTTACCCCAACCCCACCATCCGTTGGCTAAAAGATGGGAGGCCACTTCCTGCAGATTCCCGCTGGACACGGCGACTGACCGGCCTAACAATCAGTGACCTTCGCCTAGAGGACTCTGGAAACTACATCTGTGAAGTCACCAACAGTTTTGGCTCCAAAGAGGTCACAGGACACCTTAATGTCATTGGTGAGGAAAGAAAAAAATAAAATAAAGTGCAAAATAGTGAAAGGAGGTGGAGACAAGAACAAGGACTCGAGGAGGAACAGGAGTGTATAGCAATAGTTGTCACAATTACACTGTCATGTGGGAAAAGACAAGCTTTTCAAAAGTTGCAAGCTATGTTCTTGGATCGACATCCTTGTTGATTCCAAAATGATTATAAGCCCAAGGACAGGGATAGCATTATGTGTTGTTGACTGAGGTGTCCATGTAGGACAATCAAGATATCAAAGAGCAATTTCTTGCTCACCATAGGATAATTAAGTAGGGCAGAGGTCACCACACTCTGTCCTGGAGGGCAAGTGTACTGGAGATTTTAGCTGCAAACCCAATCAAACACACCTGAACAAATTAATCATGATCTTACTAGGTACAGTATACAGTACTTGAAAGTTCCAGGCAGATATGTTGAGGTAAGTTGGAGATAAACTCTACATGACACTGGACATCCAGGAACAAGTTTGGGGACCATGGAAGTAGTGCAATTTCTTGGATCAATGTAATTTTTTTATCCTACAAATCATGTAGAGCTGTCGTTGGAACTTCAACAACAACAACAACTTTGTTCCTGGACCTTTGTTCTGTCCTTGCTTCCAAAGAACCTACAGTGGGTATAGAAAGTATTCAGACCCCCTTAAATGTTTCATTTCTTGTTATAACGCAGCCATTTGCAACAACCATTTAAGTTCATTTTTTCATCAATGTACACACAGCACACCATATTAAAGGAAAACCTGCTGACATTTTTGCAGATTTATTTAAAAAGAAAAATGTTAATATTGCATAGTCCTAATTATTAAGACCCTTTTCTTAGTATTAGAAGCACCTTTTTGATCTTATAAAGCCATCTTTTTTCTAAAGAGTCTTTTTGGGAAAGATGCAGCAAGTTTTTCACACCTGGATTTGGGGATTCTCTGCCCTTCTTTCTTGCAGATCCTCTCCAGTTATGTCAGGTTGGATAGTACACGTTGGTAGACAACTATTTTTAGGTCTCTCCAGAGATGCTCAATTGGGTTTATGTCAATACTCTGGCTGGGCCATTCAATATCAGTCACAGATTTTTTTGTGAAGCCACTGCGTTATTGTCTTGTTGAAAGGTAAACCTTCAGCCCAGTCTGAGATCCTGAGCACCGTGGAAAAGTTTTTCCTCCAGGATATCCCTTTACTAGGCTGCATTCATCTTTCCCTCAATTGCAACCAGTCGTCCTGTACCTGCAGCTGAAAAACACTGCCACAGCAAAATGCTGCCACCACCATGCTTCACTGTTGGGTCTACATTGGACAGGTCATGAGCAGTGGCCACTGTTGCCAAATATTTTCAATGAAAATGCGCTAAGCTCTGCCTGAAAAGTTGCTAAAAGTCGCTAGATTACGTTTAACAGCCTATGGCAGGGGTCACCAAACTTGTTCCTGAAGGTCCGGTATCCTGCAGATTTTAGCTCCAACTCTAATCAAACACACCTGAACAAGCTAATCAAGATCACACTAGGTATACTTGAAACATCCAGGCAGGTGTTTTGAGAAGTTGGAGCTAAACCCTGCAAGGACACCGGACCTCCAGGACCGAGATTGGTGATCCCTGGCCTATGGTTAATAAAGGGGTTTTTATATTTGCACTATGCTTTATGTAAGCTTAATGTGTATTTAATTTGCAGCAATCTCTCAGACGTAATAAACTCAGACAAGTTCAGAAGCTGTCACTAAAATATCTGTGATTGTGAACAAGAAAAGAATAAACGGTCAAATTAAACTGTTAAATTTAAAACAAGGGAGAAGCAGATCGATTTGACTGCACAATGGAAATGCATCACACTGCCGGTGCTAAATCATTTGCTGTCGGTATGCAGAGGAGGGATCTGCTCTCAGGCTGCAGGTGGGAAAAACTGCTGTATGAGGACTGACTGGGCCGCCTGTCAGTACTCTGGGTTAGGGGAGGGGTTGACGGCATCACCCGGAGCTCATTGAGAAGAGTAAGCACGGTACAGTATGGACACATGACAGTCTATAAAAATCTCCAGTAAAACACAAAAAGTCGCTAGATTTGTTGCTAGGTGCTTTTTTGAAAATTTGATGCTAACAGGGTCTGAAAATATAGCGACAAAGTCGCTAAGTTGGCAACACTGGCAGTGCTTGGATTTCTCCACACATACTGCTTATAATTAAGGCCAAAAATTTCTATCTTGGTCTCATCAGACCAGAGAATCGAAGACAAACTGTCTTGCACTGAGGAAAGGCTTCCGTTGGGCCACTCTTCCATAAAACCCTGACTGTCGCAGTGATGGTTGACTTTCTACAATTTTCTCCTATCTCCCGACTACATCTCTGGAGCTCAATCACAGTGATCTTTGGGCTCTTCTTTACCTCCCTCACCAAAGCTTTTCTCCCAAGATAGCTCAGTTTGGCCAGGCGGCCAGCTCTAGGTAGGTTTCTGGTAGTCCCACACATTTCCAATTTAAGGATTACGGAGGCCACTGTGCTCTTTGGAACCTTAAATGCATCATGATTTTTTGCAACCTTGGCCAGATCTGTGCCTCGCCACAATTATGTTTCTGAGCTCTTCAGGCAGTTCCTTTGACCTCAAGATTCTCACTTGCTCTGACAGGCATTGTGAGCAGTAAGATCTTATATGGACATGTTTGTGGCTTTCCTAATCAAGTCCAATTAGTATAATCAAACACAGCCAAACTCAAATGAAGGTGTAGAAACATCAAGGATGATCAGAAGAAATGTTTAGCATCTGAGTTAAATATATGAGTGTCACAGCAAAGGGCCTGAATACTGTCAATATGTGGTGCTGTGTGCACATTAGTGAGGAAAAAAATGAACTTACAGGAAATCATTTTAAGTTTAAGGGATGAGGATACATGCCCCAAGGTTTTGACTCAGAGTACCCACTATTTGAAGGAGGGCATTAAAACCCAGATCTGTATCTGGGTCACTTTTGGGGTTCACTTCAGTTTACAGTGTTGAATTGTCTACATCTCTTCCTAAAATCCAAAGGAGAGGGTTCAGGTTAGGTTAAGAGCTGACACCAGGCAATCAGACCCCTAGACATCTAATGTCCCAAATTTCATGTGCTACTGTGTTACAGGAATAAAGAGATATTGAATATAGTATAGCAGGGAGTAAGAAGGTAGCCCATTTGTGTTTAAGAGATGTCGGCACACCGGTAGGCCTCTGCCACCTTCTTGCTGACTAAAAGAGAAAGTAATATGAGAGGACAGAAAGACCGTTCTGGCCTCTCTAATCTGACCCCTACCCTACAAGAGATATGTGTGTGTGTCTGAGCAGGCATAAGGAGGGATCTTAGACAGTGGGATGGTATTGGCTGGAGTCTTAATGTGAAATGAAGAGGGTAATAGAGGGAGGGGTGGTGGGGTGGACATTTGGACTTTTAGCCAGTGGGCACATCACACCGGTGTGCTCACACAGATTTTGACAGAACAGGAGGGGAGGAGGGCACACACAAGCATACATGCCCAGACACACACACACACAGGCCTCCAGCACATAACACCAGCTGCCTTATTGCTCACTGACATTTTCTTATCTATCTATCTATCTATCTATCTATCTATCTATCTATCTATCTATCTATCTATCGAAAAAAAAAACACCATGATCTTAATTTTTAGAAAAAAAACTTTAAACTTGTCTCAAGACTTTACTCTGAGACTCACACATCTTTGTTGTCTTTTTCCACAGAGCCTCTGAGAGTCACATTATCTCCCAAGAACCTAAAAACCGGCATTAGCAGTACAGTGATTCTATCCTGTGCCGTTCAGGGCTCACCCCACTTTACCGTCTCCTGGTTCCGCAACACAGAACCCATTGTGCCTGACCAGCATTTCTCCATCCAGGGAGCCCACAATGAGACACTCTTCATCACGGCAGCCCAGAAAAGACACTCAGGGGCATATCAGTGTTTTGCCACCCGCAAGGGTCAAACCGCACAAGATTTCTCCATCATACTACTTGAGGGTAAGTGGATTTGATAGATACTGGAATAGCACTGAAAGGTGTGGTTCTGGTTCTAACTTCGCAGTGTAGTTATTTTTGGATATGAAAGTTCCAGATTTAGATTACTATGATCTTTTTTAGCAAATCACACTTTATTCTAAATGGACACAATAGAACAGTTTTCCAACAGGTACAATTTGCTCTTTGTTATTAATGTGAAATGTTGTGAAAAACATAAACCAATATAAATCAAATCAAAATATATTTTTTTAAATTGGCCCATTTTACAAATCCCCTAGAATTTAGTTTTACCTATTTTTTATATGTTTAGCTGATTTCCAGGTCTTCTGTAACTACAGAAGAGTCAAACTTTAAATAAAAAAAATCATCAAAACAAATATATATTTTTAGTGAGATGCTAATGGTGTAATTCGATTCAATGGTTTACGCTAAGCTAAGCTAAGAGAGCTCCCACCAGGCTCTGGCTGAATTAATTAAAATTAGTAAACTGTTTAACTTCTAGTTACTTATAAAATTAGCTTATTTACAAAAAAAGTTAAGTGTTTTTTTAAGAAACAAATTTGCTTGCTTTTTGCAGAATATCTGGCTAGGTCATGGTTTCAAAATGTATGTGACATTGAATTACTCAAATAGAACTGTTTACATGAATTTTAGCTGTGGATTTTTAGCAGTGCTTAACTATTCTTTATTTCTCTCCCTTCTCCTTTCAGACGGCACCCCAAGGATTGTCTCGTCTTTCAGTGAACGCGTGGTGGCCCCTGGCGAGCCTTTCTCTCTTATGTGTGCAGCCAAAGGTGCCCCTCCACCAACCATTACCTGGACACTGGATGATGAGCCGGTAGCGCGGGACTCGGCGCACCGGGCCAGCCAGTACACGCTCTCCGACGGCTCCACTGTCTCACATGTCAACGTCACCAACCCCCAGATCCGCGATGGGGGCGTGTACCGCTGCGCCGCACGCAACTCGGCCGGTAGCGCCGAGTACCAAGCGCGCATAAACGTAAGAGGTGCCTGTCTACTTTTAAATCTCAGACGTTTAGGGTTATAACCCACCACCTCCCTGTCCCTTGACCCCTGAACTTCACCACCTCATCTCAAGTCCAGATATCATTGCTTCTGATCAACTCAAGTGTCAATGTGTGTCTGCGTGGATGGGGTGGGTGGGATGTATGTGTGTGGGTGGAGCATCTTATGTTGTTTGTTCATCTCAGCGCTGTCACCTGTGTGTTTTCTCATTTCGAACACCATTCTTTCCACTGTCAGATCATCTGTTTGTGTTCTCATTATCTTCCTTCTTCTCCTGTTTGTCTCTCCATCTGCTGAGTCTTTGTTCATCTCTTTCACACATACACGGTGTCTCTGTCTCGATGTCTCCGGCTGGCTGGCACACGTGTGTGTCCTGGCTGTTCTGGGACAGAGTGAAGAGCTGGCAGTAGGGTGACACCATCAAGCCAAAGAGAAAAGAGATACGTCAGCTAAGAAGCCAGACTTGGAGAAGAGAATACAAGTTGAAATGGCTGAAAAGAATAGCGATGATAATTCGATTCAAGGAAAAGAGAAGAAAAAGGAAATCAAACTATTTCCGGAAGTTGCTTTAAGCAAGTCGATCAGACTCAGTTTGCCAGATTGGGACAGTTCTGCGCATCATATGCTTGAGACGGTCAGTGAAGGGACTTTGGGTAGTCCATGGGTGTAACGTCTGAGGCACTGACTAGGAGTGAGACTGAGTCGTGTTGACAGGCCTGTTGAATTTACCCTCTCTTCCTCTCTCTCTATCTCTGAAATGTTCAGTTATGACATATCTGTCTGCTTTAAGGAGACATGCCAGAACAATAATTGCAGTGAGAATGAGACCCTCTGCCAGGGAGCCACAGTTCTGCACACACACACACACACACACTGAATGATACCAATGCTCATGGACACATCCATATAGTCTTAAAACACTCCTGACTTACACACTCTGACCACGTTATGCTCATGAAAACTGACAGCATTGACTTTAACACACATCCTATCCATCCTACGCACACACATTTATTCCTGAGATGATAGTTTCGTGAAACAATATTTAGCAAACACAGACACTAGTGAGCAATCAGGCCCATTCTTCTGGTGAACAGCACAATAGCGGTGTTCCGTTGCTGTCTGGATCCTTATCTAAGTTCATACATTCATATATTATGTTTGAGAACAAAAGAAAAATAGAGAGATAGAAAGACAGCCAGAGAATAACTGTGAAGAAGAGAGAAGAGGGATACTGTGCGACAGTCTTCTTGAATAATACATCAGGGTTGACTTGTCAGAGCGGTGACTTCAAAGCACAACGCACGCTGAGCTGAGAGAAAGGGAGAGAGCAACAGAAGAAGAGAGAGATACGAGGATGAGGAGTGGGCTGTTAGAGAGGATGAGAATATGTGTGTGTAGAAAATCTCCATATGCCCCATCGACAATTTATAAACGGTTCCACCTTCCATTTTGAGGGGAACAAAATGTCCTTCTACTGTATGTTTTCTCATTCCTTATTTACGCATAATCCACCTTGTATCTACTGTATTCTTTTTACTTTTTCAATGTTTAGTCATTGGCCATGCAAATCTTCAGCGTCCTACCATCCATTTGTTCATACACCCCTCCATCCTCGTGTGTGATCTAAGAGCAGAGTCCTGAAGAAAGTTTGTCTTCTCTATTCTCCAAAGCAATAAAACTAAAAACGTGATATTTTTAAAACTTTTCATGTTTCAGATTGACTTGTCTTGCTAGTAACATGAACCAGAAGTTGTTAGCACATGCTAATTGCATTAAAGGGCATTCACAGTGACATCGATTTGCAGCACCGTATTTCGGTAATTTGATAAGTGACTAAAGACCAAAATGCATGACAGATTTGTGCAAACTTTAAGTTTATTTTAAGTTTTGCTTAAAGCTGGCCGAGCTGAAATGCTAGCCTGAGGCCTGTTGCACAAAATGAGTCGAACAAACAGTTGACAAAACCAAACAAATGCCACCTGGTTAAGATCAGGTTCAGTGGTTTCACAAAGCTTGTTATTAACCTTAACTCCAGGTTTAACCCATAGTTTGTGATTGACTCTGGATTACATGCAGCTGAATATGTGACACGTATAGCAAACAGCCAAATGCATTACTCACAACAAAACCAATTAAAACCAACCCACTTTTTGGAGCCCATAAACCCAGTGTTTTCTCAGACTAAACCTGAACTTACATGGCTAAAACCTAAAACAGCTTTGTGCAACAGGCCACAGGCTTTGATTTTAAGCTGACTTTGCAGGTCTTACAAGAGAAAAAATTCCCCAAACGATCTAAGTACATGAATATGACAACTAAGCTAACCAAATTTGTCTCAGTTATGCTGTCTCAATAGGGTAAATACCCCTGATTGAATCACTCTCAGTGTGAATGCAGAGAATCATACAGTTTAATTTATTCATTTAGCAAGATTTAGCTTAACATGGTGAAGTTTGACACATTCTAAGGCCTCTGCTCTCACAGTCCTCAGTCCTTTAAATGTGTGTTTTGGGACATTGCTATGAAATGTGATGTATTTTACTCTGCCTACACAAACACATTAGGTTAGTATTCTACTGTTAAGAGTATGCCACACATAGCATTATCATTCATAGAATGCATTAACTTATTAAAATAACTACACAGAAACACTCCTAATTTAGTTGCTGAAGTTATATGATGGCATGGGTTGTGCCATGCTACGATGAAGGATATGGTACAAGACACATTGATAATTTTAATGCACACAACTATTACACCACAATCTCTACTGTGAAGGCCAAGGGCATTCTAACCCCCCCCCCCCCCCCCCCCCCCCAACATTACTCACTCTTTTCCTTTCTTCCTACCACATTTCTCCCTTCTTTACTCAAAATATCCATGCAAAACCTGGTCTCCCATCTCCCTCTCTTTCTGAAATCCTTCTCTTTTACCCTTCCCTTCTACCTTCCACATTCTCCCTCTTTTTCTCTCCCTCTTTCTCTCTCTCTTCTCTCTCTTGCAGGTCCTCCCAGTATCCGGGCCATGCGGAACATCACAGCTGTGGCAGGACGCAACACATTCATTAACTGTCGTGTGATTGGGTACCCATATTACTCCATCAAGTGGTATAAAGACGGGATGCTGTTGCCTGACAACCATCGCCAGGTTGTATATGAGAACGGCACTCTGAAGTTGAGCGATGTGCAGAAGGGCATGGATGAAGGGGCGTATCTTTGCAGTGTGCTCATCCAACCCCAGCTCTCCATCAGCCAGACTGTCTATGTCACAGTCAAAGGTTGGTGCTTACTGCTAATCATATAAGGAATGTTTTAACCTATGCAAAAGTCACATGACTTCAATATTAACCTAAAAACTGAGGACACAGTCAGTTTGATTTGGGGGGCAATTTGTTTTTTTGGGTGGCAGGTTGTAGAAGATTGAAAAGCGGTTGCTTTATATAACTGCATTATTATTAACTAAACAAAACACACATATAGCCAAAAGGGAACACTGGCACACATATTGTCAGGGTGTAAAACATTTTTAACCCAGAGTCGATATAGGTGGCAACATGACAAGGTGCTCTTGACCCTAGCTGATTCAATTGAGCAGGAGAGGCAGAAGAAGCATGGCAGTACAAATAAGGAAACCATCAGCTTTATCAAGCAGTGGGCAAGACCTGTCGAAACTAGGCCAGCAGCTAAGTCAAGCTTGCTTCAAGCCACAGATGCTGGGGAGTTGAGAGTGGATGTTGGAAGAAAACTGCAGTTCCCAGAAGTGGTTCACACAGCTCTTCGTCCAGATATTGTATTGTGGTCAGATAAAGACCGTAAAATCATTTTAATAGAGCTGACTGTGCCATGGGAGCAGGGTTGTGAAGAAGCTTATGAGAGGAAGGCCTTAAAATACACACCACTAATCCAGTAGTGTAAAATAAAAGGTTGGCAGGCATGGCTGTTTCCTGTGGAGGTAGGGTGTAGAGGCTTTCCTGCAAAGTCAGTGTGGCGACTGATGTCAGCTTTAGGCATGGAAGAGAAGAGCAAGAAACATGCTGCTCGCAGGATGGGAGAGGAAGCAGAACGAGCTTCATGCTGGTTATGGAGTAAGAGAGAGGAGGAAAGCTTGAAGCCATGAGTAGATGGGCAGTGGCTTGGCCACCACTGCCGACCCACCAGCTGGAGAGTGTTGTGGTACGGGTCGAAACACTCAGGGAAGGCTGGGAACCACCTGATGACATCTACTTGTGGCAGAAAATATGGTTGCATAGTGGAGTAATCAAAGGAACCACCAAAATAGGTGATGTTGAGACTTACATGGTCACATGTACGTAAAATCAATCATCTAGACATGCACACTGCTTTTACAATCATGTGAACATACAATGTTGAATTCATACAATGAAGTGCATGGTACTAGGATAAGTTGCCATCTGTTCAATCATAAAATAATTTTACAACTAAATATACTGGTGAATTGTTAGTGGTATTAAAACAAAATAGAAGCAATTGGAAACAACAGTAATGGGATCTGGATCAGCACTTACTGAGCTGAACAGTGTTAATAGCTACAAACGTCTAAACATTGTGTGGACTTAGTACAGTTTGTAGAGAACTTCATGGTGTTTGCATGACCAAGCAGCTACATCCAAGAGTATCATCAGCAATTGCTATGCAAAGCTTGCACTGCAGTGGTGTAAAGTAGTGGTCCCCAACCTTTTATCACAGCGTATGATGTTTTCTCAGAGAATAAAAGCTGACAAAACATTGCTGTAATTGATACAAGTTTTATTTATAAAGCACTTCAGTATTTGGGTGTTCTGTGTTTGTCTGGAGTAATTAGTCTAGCAAAATGTGTATATTCCATACAAAGTATGAAGCTGCTTGGTCAGCTCTCATCATGCGACTCGCAAAGCGCTCACAGCATTCTAAAAGATGCTTCCAGGTGCACCAGGAAGATGCAAGCACGTTGCACCGCTTTTGCTCCCATTATGAAATTTCCCATTGGAAAAACGAACTTCCATACGGAAAAGACGTGATCCTGGCATGCTGTGATCCTGACATACTTGATACATTTACAAATGGGTTGAGGATTCATTCCTTGGCAGTTTGTGGGTTCTTCACTGGGCCATCACCCCTTCGCAAAGAAACTTTCCAAAGACGTCTGTTTTTGCTAGCTTGTTAAATTTTGGAGCTCAAGTGACCAAGATGTGCAGCCAAATTGATCCAATTGAATATCAATTGACCCAAGGTCCGCAGCCTGGGGGTTGGGGACCACTGGTGTAAAGCACACAATTCTGGATTCTACAGCAGTGTTTGGGGGGTTTCTAGGGAAATGGTTCATATCTGACTGCACTTTGCCAAATGTAAAGTTTGGTGGAGGGAGATTATGGTGTGGGGTTGTATTTCCAGGGTACATTAACCCTCAATGCTTCAGCATACCAAGACATTTTGGAAAATTGAATAATCTCAACTTTGTGGGAATGTTTGGGGATTCCAACATGACATGATATGCAAGGTCCATAAAGACATGGATGAGGTTGGTGTGTAGAAGCTTGACTCTCCTGCAAGAACTCTGACCTCAACCAAACAGAATGGGATGAATTAGAACATTTTCAATCTCATCCAAAATCAGTGCCTGACCTCTCAAATGCTCTTCTAGTAGAATGGTCAAACGATTCCCATAAACACACTACTAAACCTTCTGGAAAACCTTCCTGGATGAGTTATAACTGCAGTGTCATCCAAACTTCATAATAAACCCTACTGATAACGATGTTTCATGTGTATGTAAAGGCAGATGTCCCAAAACTTTTGTTAATGTTTTGTTTTGTTAATTTTGTGTATGTGCATGTGTTTGTGGCATATGGGGACACAAACTTGTATCATGTTATGGGTATGACGCGTGTGTTTCAAAAAGATGACTTATAAGGACATTGCCCATGTTTTGATTTTTCAAAAGACTTAATCATTCTATAAATCCTAGAATTGGAAAACTGCTAATAAACATATATAATAAATATGGATAAATATCATGCAATATTTTACAGTGCAACAACATTGTATAACAATGCATTCACACTAACTATGAAACTTTGTATGGTAGTCATATTGTTTTCTTTCTTTCCATATTGAAAGCCAGGCTCTTAAATAGCAAAAGCTTTATTCTGCTGTCTACACAGAATGATTAAATAGGCTAGATGTAAATATTTTAGTGTGAAATCTGAAAATATTGTTTTCTTAAATGTCACTTAGTAACACTGGACGTGGTGTGAAGAGGCCACCCTGAGAGGATTTTTGGATTTGAGCCTAGTCAGCAGGGTATCTTGATTTTATGAAAAAGTAAATTAAAAAACAGCAATCTTTAATTTAAGACTTGCCATTTCTTGAAAACATCCTTAGTTAATGAATTTTTTCCACCTGGATGCTTTATCTTTTCAATTTTGTCTATGAATTATATTGGTTTATGTTGGCAGAATCTGTGTGTGTGTGCGTGTGTGTGTGTGTGTGTGTGTGTGTGTGTGTGTGTGTGTATGTGTATGTGTGTGTGTGGTGTTTGAATGAGTATATATTTAAGCTTTAGGTGGGTGGTGAGGGTTGAGGATGGTCTTTCCCCGCAGCTGGCACCAAGACCCTGAGAGAAAGCACACGACTAATAGCCTTTGATTAACAGGATTACAGGCCTTCCGCAGCATTACAACCATTCATCAATTACCCAGCGTACTTAGCATGTGTAAGGGGGTGTGGGGTGTGTGTCTGTGTGTGGTTGTGTGTGTGTGTATTTTGGTGTGTGTGTGTGTGTGTGGTGTGGGGGGGGTTAAACATAAATGAAAAGAAGGTTGGATTTTGAATCTTTACTTCACCATGTGTGTCCATATAAGAGGCTACAGCTCCTGGTACAAAGACAGTGAGGTCCACTGTGTTCATTTGCGTGAATGTGTATGTGTATACTAGTACAACAGAACACTGACTCCAGTGTGAAGTCAGTATAGTGTGCTGCTTGTCTTGTCATGTCTCTGATTTAATTAGCTGAATTTTAACGAGCCCCAGATTAAATCCCCCAGATGTCTCAGATGGAGCCCCCCACCTCTGTTTCCATGGCAATGCCATTATTCCCCATGCCAATTGGGCTCTAATTAGAGCAGCTATTATGGGCTGGAGGGGTGGGATGTGTGTTAGCGTGTATGTGCCTGTGCATTTTTTGGAGGGTGATAGGGGTCAGGATTACACTGCAGACCATGGAGGATTAGATTTGTGTTACTAAAGATCTATCCCTCTCTTCCATCGTCAGTTCCTCCCCTTATCCAGCCCTTTGACTTCCCTCCCACCTCCATTGGTAAGCTGATGTACATAGCCTGTGTGGTGTCCTCTGGAGACATGCCAATCCGGATCACCTGGAGGAAGGATGGGCAGGAGATTGTGTCGGGAACAGCAGGAGTCACCATCGAAACCAAGGAGTTTATGAGCTCCCTTCAGATCTCCAAAGTTTCACTCAAGCACAATGGAAACTACACCTGTATTGCCAGCAATGATGCAGCAACTGTCAGTTCAGAGCGACAACTAATAGTAACAGGTGAGCAATGAGGGTCGTTTATAGATCAGCATAGTGGGATATGACACTTACTGTGAAAGTACTTTTTTCTAGACCAGGACTAGGGTTAGGGCTTGTTTGACGAATATCAATATGCAACCAAATATATCTTATTTGGTAAAACCCTTTGTTGCTATGCTATTTACAAAAATATGATGTTCTTCGTTGTAGTTCCCCCTCGTTTTCGGGTTCAGCCTAATAACCAGGATGGAATCTACGGCAAGTCAGAGGTTCTAAACTGCTCTGTTGAAGGGTACCCTCCTCCCAAAGTTGTTTGGAAACATGCCAAAGGTAACAATTTGCCACTCCATGGTTAAAAAATAAATATAAACATTTTTATGAGCCAATAATGGACTTCACTTTGTTTTTAAAGGTATAGGAAACCCCCAGCAGTACCATCCAGTTCCACTGACAGGTCGCATACAAATCCTATCCAATGGTTCTCTGCTGATCCGCCATGTTCTAGAAGAAGATCGGGGATACTACCTGTGTCAGGCCAGCAATGGAGTGGGATCAGACATCAGCAAGAGCATGATGCTTACTGTTAAAAGTATGTCTGACTTCTCATGTACATCTTTACACACTATAGACTCTTTTCTAATGTAGAGATCACAAAACACAACATTACTTACAGTATGTCTTTTATGACTGTCATGGTGTCAGATGATGAGTGTGTGTCAGGGACAGGAAATGCCATACATATTGCATCTCAACTAATTATTGTTTGCCATCTTTAACTATGTGCTTATTGTCACTAGAAGGCAGAACTGGCACATTTCTTGACTACCAATCAATGAAACTGAGATGCTTTGTACTAGCAGTCTTGTCTTCAGAAAGCCCCTAAAACAAAGGTCCGCGTATACTTCAAAAAACAAAAATTACTTTCAAACTAAATTCACCCAAAATTAGGTCTTTGAAACAGCTCACCAAAGTCAACTTTTGGGTGAGTTAATTTTGGCTTTTAAACACCTTTGAGCTAGCACTGGTCCATGACTAGTTTGCTATCTGTGGGTGTATTCTTCCTGATATGTTTCTCGTTCCACTGGAGTTATACAGGAGACCAACATCTAAACCAACAACACTAGCCACTTGAATACACTGGACAGTAGCAGAGCTGATATACATGTATCTGCACATGTATGATTGTAACATCAGAGTAGCTCACCTTATTGCACCACGTTTTTTCTATAAGTGTACGTTCATTGGCGGTGCCATCCGGTGTCTGTCCATGGCAAATAGAATACAGTCTAAAGATGTGGTGTGCCATGGTGGATCTTCTCATGGAGAAGGTAGTGTGACAGATGTTTATAAAACAGTTCCTCTCTCACAGTTGTCATTGTTGTTGTGTTTTGGCAACACACAAGCAGTGTAAAACATTTACAATCCTTCCTACTACAGTGCAAGTTTGCTAGAGTGTTCAAAAACAGTATTCCGTAACTCAGTCTTTTCAAACATATTTTTGCCCTCAAACGAAGAACAAAAAAGAACTTTGTTTTAAGTATACAAAGGCCTTAAAGACATGAGTACAGATTCCACAGCTTCACAAGCCTGTTCTCCACTGTATAAATCCATCTAGCAGCACCAGTACTATTTTCTACTATTTGTTTAACCATGTTTGAAAGCTGTATAATGAGGATCTTCAGTGCTCCAATTGGTTGACATCATTAATGGGACAAAAATCTGATGATGCATCAATTGTGGTCGTCATGCTATTCAAAATAAAACAATCATTGTGTCTACTTACATTTACAGATCACCGGCACAGCCTCCATCAAACAGATCATGCCAAAAGCATGCTGATAATGTGTAGCATGAACCCCACTTAATGATGTATCTTAGCCATCATGGAAACCCAATTTATGGTTGTGCAACACTCATCATTGACAAGTGCTAATGGTCACACAAACAACACTGTCCATATGAGACAAGCAACATGCCTAAATCAAGTATATTCTACTGTGGCCACTCGCATTTTCAGTTGCCTTAGTTGGTGATTTTCACCAATTCAAAAATTATAATAGACAAAAAAAAAGATGTGCAAAGCACTTTTAAGATTATTAAGAAACTAACTGCTCATAGAAATGTGAAAATCTAAATCAACCCAGCAATGCACTAATTAAAACATTTTGGCAGATGCTGATAACTATATAACTCTTTATATTTGGAAGCCGATAACTAATGAACAGGTTGATCAATATAAATCTTGGTATTAATGTTTTTGCCTGAGTGCAAAAACAAAAGGCTGGTTGATCACAGTGATCCAAATGGTTTTTATTTTAAAACCCTAACTGCAGAAAACAATGAAACTACAAGGAATTGCAATTGATGTAGTCTACTTTAATTTCATGGTAAAAATCTCCTACACTTTTTTTGTCACACACTTTCCTCTAGCATGTGTCTGCCTAGACATTTCACATCATGCAAATGGCACCAGTCAAAACCCCTATCACCAACAACACATACCTGAAGTAGTTAAACTGATGGAAATAATAATTTATTGATTTTAGGAAGATGATTTTAGATATAAGACAATTTTCTTTTTAAGATGAAAATGGCATTTATTGGCTGATAACAGTACTCAAAATATAACCAAAATCAATTGTGCAATTAAAAACTATCGATTTATTGTCAATAACTGTAAGTAACAATTATTGGACTTTCACACTTTCTTTTTTTACTATTATCATCTTTTTACACTTTCTTTGTATCCACTAAATAGCCAAACATCCGCAAATGATTAACCAGTTGGAAACGCTTTTCCTACAGTACTTTTCGTTGTGTGTGTGTGCGAGAACTGTCAGCACTACTAATCTCGCATGCTCTGCAGACTTAAAAATGCATCTGCTCGGGTTTCTAAACCTCCTAAAATTTGGTTTCACTTTCTAAAGTCACTGTTAATTGTATGCATTTTTGCATTACATTTTTATGATTTACTTTCACTTGGCTTCAAAGATAACTGTGCGTGCACAGCCGCAGGAGTGAGAGAAATAATTAATTATTTGATTAAACGACTATATATAATAAAGATAAACTTTTCTATATACTCAGAGAGGACGAAATTGCATCTAAACTGGCTGCAAAATATTAGTTCAGCATAAGAAATGGTTAATTAAGTAATTTGCCTTATTTAAATGATCAACATTTTTTAATTTTTTGTAATTATTATACTTTTTAGAGATATTGTCTCTTTTTCTTCCTTTCCACAGCAAATGAGAAATAAATGACATATTTTGTTTAATTTGATGAAGTTGATATATTACATATTTTATACATATTTAGCATGCTACTTCAACCCATTGAAAAAAAAATATAATACATGATAAATAAACATATAGTTAAAAATCACTTTGTCACATGTAGGTAACCATGTGCCATGGGTAAAAGGTGTGTTTCAATCCAGCTACCACCGCAAGTATATTTCAAACCAGTGGGAAGCACTGTAGCTTGTTGCTAATCTCATTCTTAAGTGCTGTATCCGTATTGCATTTTCAAGGTCATATAACTTGATGGGATTAGCTATCATGGTATAATATATTTATTTATTTTGTTTATTATATTATTATTTTTATAATTTAATGTTAATTTTTCCATCCACCATCTTGAATTAAAATTCATAGACTGCCTTATTCCTGAAGGATACATATTGCTCTTTAGTGTGTGTTTGAGGTCTTTAAGAATGGCCCTCAGACGGGCTTTCACGTCTCAGAAGAATGCCTGCGGGCAGGGTTCGAAATGCTTGAGTGGACACACAACACACCACCTTTTCACACACACACACACACACACACACACATATACATCTGCACCTGTCACACTATGTCACTCAAACTAATGACCCAGCTTATGATATATCAGTCACACTGAGGCAAGAAATAAAAACACCTTTGACTGTTTATATATAT
>CAIGQQ010038083.1:726916-742022 GCA_903798035.1 Danio albolineatus | reverse complement strand
GCGTCATACGCGTGAATTATTAATGAGACTTATTTGACTCCATACAAAAACAGCACTACAAGCAGCTTTCTGAAAACTTCAGAAAATTACAAATGGGACACCCTACAGTAGAGGTCTCCGTCACTACTCCTGGAGAGCTACAGTAATGTCCTGAGATTTTAGCCTTTTTCTCAAATCAAACCGTGGCTGCGTCCTAAATAGTCCAAAAATACATTTGAATTTACATGACTGTTAGAAATTTCCCAGAGATGGGTTGTGGCTGGAAGGGCATCCACTGCGTAAAACAAATGCTGGATAAGTTGGCGGTTCATTCCGCTGTGGCGACCCCGGATTAATAAAGGGGCTAAGCCAAAAAGAAAATGAATGAATGAATGACTGTTAGAAAAGTGCATAATTTACAGAATGAACGGAAGTAGTATGAATGAACTGTTGCTTCACTCCCATTGATGAATTCTCTTGTGCAACATCATGGCATAGCATAGCATCCATCGAATGTGCACTTCAGAATCTTGTTGGAAGTAGTAGGTCATCTGGGACTTTTTTTTAATGTACAATTTTAATGTACTACTGTGTATACTATGGAAATTTGTGATTTTGGATGCAGCGCTGGTGTTGAGGGTTACTTGATTATTACATGCAGAGGTGTTGAAGATGGGCTGGAACTGTAGTCTGCAAGATGGAAGCTCAACAGCAGGACTGAAGTTTTGGTGCCCCAACCATCATATAGACATGGTGGTTATTATAATACAAATTGAGAAGCACTTTTGCGTACCAGATTTAATTAATTTAAATGTGAATAAAATGGAGTGGGACATAGGTACATACTGTAGGCTCATGCAACTTTGCCATGCTTGTGGATTGGTGGAAGAACATAAAATACAGTAGGTCTAATTGTGCAGACACAGTTGTAGTCACATAAGCGAACTGCACCAAAGTCCAGGGGAGGTCTGGTGCACAGTTTGCACTTACAGTACTCTGGGATGGTTTGCACTAAATCAAAAAAATAAGTCGCTAACTTCCACCTGATGCTGTCTGACACTGATAACTGATGCACTGCTAGAAAAGAGAAGGCTTAATTACCTTCAGCAGAACACTCTTCTCGTTCAGGGCATTTACAATACATTCATGATAAATAGATGCATGTGCCAGGGTTAGGACGTTGAAAAAGTAAATTTTTAAACTCCAAAGTTGCAACTCGAGAGGGAGGGAGGAGGGTCAGTCAAACTCAGGTGTGAGCCAGGCAATTGAACCAAATGTGAAAGAACCAGCTCATCGCACAGTCTTGCATATATAAATCTGAGATATGGCAGCATATGCAAATCACTTATTCAAAATTCAAGTTTATGTTTAGATTTCAAAGATATAAAAATATAGGTCATATGTGTACATTTATGCAACAAATATTCCAAAATTGCAAAAATGGGAATTTAAATATGAATATGACCAATGACCATGAGCAGCATGAGGAGCAAGCAACATCTCTAGGTGCTCCTTTGAGAACTGGATCAAAATAAATGATGTGCATCCCTGAAAAGAAGACTTTATATTAAGTGTGCCTTTGGTACAGAGACTCCAGCACTCCATGTAATGCAGATGTGCTTCAGACTATTCAAGTTCAAGTCCTGGTTCAGAACTTTTCCTGATCTGGTACCACTCTCTCTTCCACTTTGCTTCCATACAATTATCTGTTCTCTGTCTACGTAATTGCCTGAAATTAACATTTGTAGAAAAAAGAATGTTATAAAGGTTTAAAATGATTGAAATTTCATTCCTTTAATATTCTTATGACGTTTCTTTTTTCACAGCTCCTGATGGGCCACCCATGGACGTGATTTTACAGCCAATGACATCTCAAAGTATCCGCGTCACCTGGAAGGTATGCCTGCCACTCCAAAATTTACACTTCTTCAGACTTAAGAGTTTTAGATTTACTTGGATTTCTTTTTTTTTTTACTCCACTCAGGCACCTAAAAAAGAGCTCCAGAATGGAGTGATTCGGGGCTATCAAATTGGTTACAGGGAGAACGGACCAGGCAGTAATGGACAGTACAGTATAGTGGAGATGAAAGCCACAGGGGACAGTGAGGTCTACACTCTGGATAACTTGAAGAAGTTTGCTCAGTATGGTGTGGTGGTCCAGGCCTTCAACCGAGCTGGAACTGGACCTTCCAGCTCTGAAATCAATGCAACAACTCTTGAAGATGGTAATGAAACATTTAATTGTTTACCTGCTAATCTACCTATCTATCTTGCTCTATGGATTTCTTTTGTATGGTTGCACATAAGCCATGTGTCCGGGGCAACTGTGGCCCTAATCCGCATGTATGTCACTGTCACTGAGGCGACAGTGATATTGATGCTGTTAAGAATAATAGTAATAACAACAAGCATAGGAAAAATAATTATAATTAGCCTGTCTGCCAAGGCCCCTTTCCTTGATCCTCTGCTTTTCCTCCCATTCTAATTATCTGCAGCTGAGCGCATTGTCTCCCCTTCTCTCTTTTCATCTTTCCTCCAGATCCCTCTCTCTGGCTTTCAACTCCCCTCCTCTCCGCTCCCACTCCTCTTTCACTCGCTCTCAAAACACCTTTCATTTATTTCTCCCTCCATCTCCCAACTTCCCCTTCCATCCCTCTACCCACTTCTTCTCCATTCTTATTTTTGGAAAGCTCCTGGGTTCTTTTCTGTGCCACTGTTGAGTTCTTCCATCATTTTTTCCCTGTTGACTTTGTTTTTACCTCACGGTGGTTCTCTTGTCATGTTTCTAAATTTGTCAACCTTAAAATCCTAAGCTTTTCCCAGAGATGGGTTGCAGCTGGAAAAGGCATCCGCTGCGTAAAACAAATGCTGGATAAGTTGGCAGTTCGATTCCGCTGTGGTGATCCCAGATTAATAAAGGGACTAAGCCGAAAAGAAAATGAATGAATGAAAAAATCCTAAGCTCAATGAAGATTACCAGGTCTACCAGGTTGAAAACGTGTCTGGTACACCAGCCAACTTTCACTCCAGATCAGCTTCAACCAGCTAATGATCATAAAGCTTAACCAACTAGAAGTAATGTAAAACCACCTATTACGGTCGGATGCTTTCACTTTAATCTTGTTTAAAAGAATCAAATGTCGTCCTAGAGTGAAATTTGTCTAATGTCTGATTGTCAGTCAGTTTTGTTGGACCCCCTTAATAATCATTTGAGCATACTGACCAGTGGAGAATGTTGAGGAGAATGATCCTTTTGATTGGCTGACTGGCACAGACTTCTTATAAACAAAGTCTTAGCGTACCCGGTTTCCTTTAGTAATTTGCAAATTCGAAAAAGTGGTATAGAATAATTTCCTCTCACACAGGTGCAAAATGTACAAAGTAGATGTCACCACAGTCAACTTATTAGGGACCGAGCACCGGAACGGTGCGTAGGCCCTATTGGAATGGCTCTGTTTCTTCTTCTTCTTCTTCTTCTTCTTCTTCTCTGGAATAAATCGGCTTTATGGGGGTCTTAACGTGCTCGGAAACTCACGAAACTTTGCACACGCCTCAGAAGTGGCGAAAATTTACGTCTATTATGGGTTTCGGAAGTGGGCATGGCAAAATGACTCGACAGCGCCACCTAGAAAATTTTGACGGACTAGCCCCCGAGCCAGGAATCACGCACACGCACGAAAATCGGCACACAACTCAAACATGCCAAACCCTACAAAAAGTCTCTTAGAGCAAAATCTCAAACCCAACAGGAAGTCGGATATTTGTAACTTTCTCCGGCGAAAAATTGGCTTTTTTGCCATTTCCAGGCGTTGTATTTTAACAAACTCCTCCTAGGGATTTAATCGGATCAACACCAAAATTGGGTTTTATCATCTAAAGGCCTTGGCGATGCTAAATTGCGAAGATCTAGAGTTTTCGTCAATGGGCATGGGCGTGGCCGTGGCGGGTTCTCAAACTTTGACCATTCGCCACAAAAGAGGAAGTTGTTATAACTCATGCATACATTATCCGATCAGCCTCAAAACTCACGCGTATGATAACAGTCCTGACCTGAACACGTTTCCATGCCAATATCCAGATACAGTTACATTTTTAACTTCCTTCGGCGAGAAAGTGGCGTTTTTGCCATTTCCAGGTGTTGTATTTTAACGAACTCCTCCTAGGGATTTAATCGGATCAACACCAAAATTGGGTTTTATCATCTAAAGGCCTTGGCGATGCTAAATTGCGAAGATCTAGAGTTTTCATCGATGGGAGTGGCCGTGGCGGTCTCACAAACTTTGACCATTCGCCACAAAACAGGAAGTTGTTATAACTCAGGCATGCATTGTCCGATCAGCCTCAAAACTCACACGTATGATAACAGTCCTGACCTCAACACGTTTACCAGCCAATATCCAGATACAGTTATAGCGCCACCTGCTGACGGAAGGAAGTTTGGCTTATGACTCAGCCACACAATGTCCGATCGGCCTGAAACTTCACAGGGTTGATAAAATTCCTCTCCTGAAGACGTCTGCATGCCAATATTGAGTCACAGTATAGCGCCATCTGCTGACTGAGGAAAATGTGGCTTATTACTCAGCAACACAATGTCTGGTCGGCCTGAAACTTCACAGGGTTGATGAGATTCCTCTCCTAAAGACATCTACATGCCAATACTGAGTCACAGTATAGCGCCACCTGCTGACGGAAGGAAGTTTGGCTTATAACTCAGCTGCACAATGTCTGACCTGTCTGAAAGTTAACATGTTAGATAAGATTCCTCTCCTGAAGACATCTACATGGCAATGTTGAGTAACAGTATAGCGCCACCTGCTGACAGAAGGAAGTTTGGCTTATGACTCAGCCACACAATGTCCGACCCGCCTGAAACTTCACGTTTGATAAAATTCTTCTCCTGAAGACATCCACGTGCCAATAAGTAGTCACAGTCATAGCGCCACCTGCTGACAGGAGGAAGTTTGGCATAAATCTGTCGTTTTCTCTGTTTTTTTAGATGTATCAGCTTAAATTAATATTCCGCTGTTCACTGTCGTGCTGGGGCCACCGGGCGGCGGTGAGCCCGTGGTGCGAGGTCCCTTTCATCGCTGCTTGCAGCTTTAATATTATATATAATCTTATGATGTCACTTTAGTATGTCCTAGCTAAAGATAGAAGATTTGGTTCACTTCACAAGGACCCTTTTAACCCTCTAAGACCGGCGGGAGCGCCCGCGCTCCGGTTTGCGTGCCTCTGTTTAAAAGCCAATAAAAACCGAAAGCATTTAGGTAGAGCAATGATTTATTTTTTTTGCATATGAAATCAGAGACGTTATACTTTCAGATCAAGCCCAAAACAGTCTCCTTTTGCAATGTTTTCATTCTTTAACGAGTTTACACAAATAGCCTAGAATGTTTACAACAAAAAAAACACTTCATTACATAGCACGCGTTTGCAAATGTGTTTTATAAAGGTTGTTATTGGTTGCTATGTATGTGACGTAATTACCTCGTGTGCACTGTGAACCTATCAGGTTGTCTCACGTGGAGATGTCACTCAGCGCGCTGTTTGATATACTTAATATGCACGCGCTTTATGTGTGTGCGCTCTTCTCGTAGCGGTTTCACTTTATCCGTGTCGGGACATCATAATTTCTTTCACACACACATTGCACACAACACACACACATCCACATTTACACATACAGGCACAATATCAGACACACACACACACACACTGGCATGGAGTCGTGACCGCACAACAAACAAAAAAATAGTCCGATGTTTTGGAGTTATTACTCGCGTCAAACAAGGAATTCTCCGACTCATCATCTGCTCAAGATTCTATTACCAGTAAAGACGAAGCTGACTTTTGTGAAGGATTAGATCCATTCCAAGACATGCTAGTATATTCTTTATAATAGCTTTGCTTTTGAGTATTATATGCTCATAAACAATGCTTTGCTTTGAGTATGAATATAAAGATAACACAGAATAATCCCGATAGTATGACGTGCTATTTACTCTCATCGTTTCACTTTTATGCCTAAAACATCAAACTTTTATACCTTTAAACTTACATTTTTTGCTGTATTGCTGAATCGTGCTTATTATTTTACTTACATTGATGTCGTTTTGAACACTAAAGCCCTGAGAACCCTCACCGATTTGTGGTAATTTGTACAGATTTTTTTGTTCATCAATCGAATTGTTCTGTCTACACTGTTTATATAAATAAGTGTATCTCACAAACGAATTGATGTAATTAGTCCAAATCAGTTTTATATAGTCTCAAAGGGTTTTGTGCATGTTTTTTACATTGACAAGTTTGAGGTTTACATTTGTGTTATTTCTGTATATAGTAAAAACTAAAATAAAAACTAAGCGATTTTTCAATTTTTTTTGTGATTTATTGCACTTTTAGGCTATTTAAAAAGTTAATATGGATTTATGGCATACATAAACTTAAAGTTGGGGATGTAAGGATTTTATTGATATATGGCATTTAAAAATACTCAAAAGAATGACATCACAGCATGTAAAAATACTAAGATATACCCTGGCGGAATTGTTCTATGGCAGGTCTTAAAGGGTTAAAATGCTTCATTAGTAAGATCTGACTGAAACGGATGATTTGGTTATGAGTCAGACATGACTACTTCTGTCATGGTTGTGCCAAGAATATATAGAGAGGATGTCAAGAAATTTAATGTTTAATGTGTTAATTTTTATATATATTTTTTTCATGCAACTACGCTTAGGTTATATCTGTTTTGAAGCATGACTGCTGGTTTAAGCTAGTTCGTAAAGCCCTTTTATACTTCGAATGAAATTGAAGAAAAAACTTAATGCCATTTTAAACAAAATCAGCTCACCAAAGCTAACTTATGGCTCATATGCAACTTTAAGCTACCATTTGTCCATGGCGATTATGCAATCAGTGGGTGTGTTCTGGATCTCCACCTTCTTTGATGTGTGATTTCTTCTCCCTAAATCATGGGGGTCAGACAGGAGAACAACACTTGCCACATGAATACTGGAGGGTCAAGTAGCAGAGCTGGTACAGATGTATCCACACCTGTACTATTGCTTACAATGAGAGTGGGAGAAGCCGACCTTGTCGCACATCTTTTTCCCAACAACATTTTGTCTGTCTGTGGCAAAAAAAAAAAAAATGTAAAGATGTAACGCACCATGGTGTTTGTCTTGGTGAAGGCTGTTCGTCAGATGTTTATGAAAGTGTAGTCTCTCAGCCACCATCATTGCATTTAGAGGTACATACAAACAGTGTGACACATTTATAACAATGCCTAAAGCAGGGCAGGGGTGTTGGGAGTTTTTTAAAAACGCTGCCACTCAGCCTTTTCAAATTTCGCCCTCAAACGAATAACAAAAAAAGAACCTCAGATGAAGCATATGGGAGCTTTTGGCTGACTATGGGCTGGTTTAAGCTGGTCAATTGCTGGTCCTAAGCAATTACTGTACCTTCTGCTTAGGACCCTCATATGACCAGCTTAAACTAGCTTATGATGACTAGCTGAGAACCAGCTTAAAACTGTTCAAAACAGCTGTCATGTTCCAACACATATGTATATTTGCTGTTTTCTTTTTAATGGGTTATTGTGTGACTTATAATATATAGAGTGAGCAAAGTATATCGGACAATGTTCTTGGTACTTTTATGGTCCACACCTCTGCAAAAATGCTATTCATCAAAAAGAATATATGGAAGAAAACAGTTTGAAATGACATGAACAAATAATTTTGGATGGTAAGTAAGGATGCCAGTATACCTCGAAGTCGTTTTTGTGTGTCAGATCCAGGAAACCAAGAAACTGGGTTTTGCGGGCAGGGTTTAAGAGTTATAGCGAGTTGTGTTTGTGAGCGCTCGATCAAGCCCCTCTACTCTAAATGGCAGTTTTAGTGTGGTCCACCAGGGCCAGACAGAGTCGGACCCTAAGGCCTCTTCAAACAAATACCATCATTTCTCCTCTGCTCTTTCTCCCTCCCTCCTCTCACCATCTCCTTTACTCACTCCTTCTCTTCCTGCGCCAGCTGCAGCTGCTCCCTCATAGAGCCAAGCCAGCTTTATCCCTCCTCTATCCCTCCTTTCATCCTGTCGTCCGCACATGCTTTTTTCCCTCTCAGCAAGTCACACAGACAGGCTCTGTGTCCCCTCAATAGTTCCATTATTTATTCAGGAACACAATTTGGCACATCACTACTGCCACATTTGCTGTGTATCCGGGGAAAAAAAAATTGAATGCATTTAGTAGGTGAAACAGCTCAAGATCAAGATAACAGCAACGTTTCACTTCTCTTCAGTTTCAGGACGTGATTGTTCCTTCCATTTTGAGTGCAGTTACAAGGTTGTTGATGCTCTTGGGCCACACCAAGTGCTCCAATTGCAGTATATTACTGTCATTTTACTATATCAATGTAATTGTGCTCTTTCACTGCAATTTTTGGTTTCCACTTCACCTATTTTATCTTGTTTCCATCTGGTGCCTGAATTATTTTACTACTGCTTCCTTTCCTTTTATGTGACCATCTCTTTTGTCTTTTTTTTTCTTTTCTTTTTTCTAACAGTTCCCAGCCAGCCACCACAGAATGTGCGGGCCATCACTGTGACATCAGATGAGGCAGTGATCACGTGGTCTGAGCCCCCAAGGATGACCCTGAACGGGGTTCTGAAGGGCTATCGTGTGGTGTTCTGGTCCCTCTACCCCGATGGAGGTGGGTGCTGTGGGGGCCAGACACTGGGGCTCAACCAGAGTAATTATGCACTATTACTGTTACACCCTCACTAGCTGCAGTCCCTGTAGAGTGCCCCCCTACTGTCCACCCATGTATCTGTATCCCAGCTAGTCCAAACCACAGACACATTTACATGTACATTTGTTGCTGGACCGGTGTATGTGTATGTTGTTGTCTAATGTATTTAACATGCAAAGAATGTGGATTACAAAATTAGTAAAACAGTGGAATTATTGGTATACATTTTTTTGTGGCTTTTTTCATGGAATTATTGGTATGGTGTAACCTCTGTGCACGCAATCATTGTTCTAATTTTATTAATCTTAAAAGTTAGTTACAATAATTATTTATATGATTACTGTAAAACTACCATTTAAAATATTGGAGTTATATTGGGGTTTGTTGTTGTTTGGTTTTGTTTTTATGTTTTAGAACTGTCTTATGCTCACCAATTCTTTATTTTTTTTAACAAAACATACAGTAAAACAGTTTGATGTCTTTAAAATGCAGTTTTTCATGTGACAAATCATCATATTAACTAGAAATCTTGCTGACCCCAAGTTTTTGGATGGTTGTGCACCCAAACCAATATGCTAAGACAGCAAAAATGGTTTGTAAAAAGGTCTAAATTTTGCCTTCCAACATGAAGTCTATAGTTTTCTTTTTCTTTATTCAACTGTGTCACTTACAAAAACAGTACTATGGTGATTACATTAGATTAGGGTTTCACAATAACTGAAAAATCCTGCAATATTTTATTTTTGCGATACAGTAAATATCAAATGAAAACAAGATCACCAGATTGATTTGAGCTTGTAGGAATGCATAATTTCACTTTGGATTGAATGAGGAATTTATAATTTTAAATTGGTATGATTGAGATTGATAAAGAGGAGCTACATAAAATATAATCAACAAATTACATGCATAGATAAATATGACAGATCAAAGATACAAATGTGTTACAGGTTTCAAGGGAGCCACAATATTCAGACATGAATTTTAAATTGAACTGAATTTTTCAGAAAAAAAAAAAAGAAATTGAATACTCGAATATAAAATAACACTGTATGAAGAGTTCAGATGCAATAACCTCTAAATGCCATATAAACTTTTCTTATAAAATGAGCAATTTTATCAATCTTCTATGTTTATGTTCAATTATTTTACTTTAAACACAATACAAGAAACCTATTCTTTGCCATAAAAGTGAAATTACAGAACCTACAAACAGGAACCAGGGTAAAATGCTCAATTTAAAGGAAAATTTCAGATGGATTTCAGAGAAAGATTTCAGAGAATTTTGCATCTAAATTCTTTGTAGTGTTCATTTTGTTCTTTTTATTTCTTTAAGCTACAAACGTTATAATGTACTGTTCACAAATCATTTAAATTAGCTTAAAATACAAAGTTTAAACTTTACACTGACTCAAACTCTAAACTGTAGTGTCCCAACTCAAAATTCTGCGATGTGACTATTGCAGATTCACACATAACGATATTAATGCTGAAAAGATGTATTGTGCAGCCCTACAGTATATCACATGATAATACTATGAAAATTGTATCATATATAAAGAGCATATCCAAATACCTTTGATAAACTTTACTTTTTAACTTTACAGATAAATGTCCTTTTCACAGAAAAATATCATTGCCTACTATAAATATCTTTACAGTAGCAGTGACAAGCAAGGAATGGACTATTTTAGTCTCCTATGAATAATGCCATATTACTTTTTTTGTAAATGAAAAGTGTGTCAGTATGGTTTCTCCTGTATTCCCTTGTGTCATGTGTTCAGTGATATTAGTGAGCACATAAATATGCAGAAGGAGTCATTTGATGTTTTTCACATCTCAGAATGGGGGGAGATGCAGAACATCACTACCACTCGTGAGCAGGTGGAACTGAAGGGACTGGAGAAGTTCACAAACTACAGCATTCAGGTCCTGGCCTACACACAGGCAGGAGATGGGGTGCGCAGCAACGTACTCTACATACAGACCCGAGAGGACCGTAAGTACATGCAACATACATGCAGGTACACACTTGACCACTAATTATACTATATTTGCAAATATGGACACAAATATTGCATCAATCTATTTAATCAGGGTTTCTGCAGGTCAAATTTAAGACCTAAGACATTTTAAAAGACCATTAGGAATGAAATTACAATGATTTTTTTTTCTAATAGCTATGTATTTTAAGTAATGTGTCAAAACAAGCAAACCCTAGTTGTATTTCTACAATTTTTATTTATATTTATTTTTTTACAAGTTTTAAAAATGATAATACACTAAATGTATTGCACAATGTATGATAACTTTTAAACCAATGTAATTTTAAGGAAGATAATTGAACTAAATTTGTTTAATTGAGATGAATTGTTGGTGATTGGTGGATTTACATGGAGAAAGGAAAGTACACAGGAAGCATAGTGAGTATTAATATCCACAGTGCATTGCGAGAATTTAGGGAACATTCCAGTGCACTTGAAAAATTCTGCAATTGAGACACCTGACTCCCTGATCAGTGCACTGACTACTGAACAAGGGAGCTGATTGAGACGCACCCTAAGGCAGCATCTAAGCAATATACATTAAGTGACTGCAAGATCATAAACAAAGCTGCTGCAAATGAAGTGCACAAAACTCACCATTGATTCCAATAGAACTGGCCATTGAGAATTAAAAAAACAAAACAAACAAAACAAAAAAACAGGATACCAAGGTTTTTCTACACAAATAAAAGTCAGTCTAGAAAAAATAATAATGCTTGTCTTCAATAATATAGTAATAAAAAAATAGTCAAAAGTGTTAAGCAGAAGAATCCCTGAATCGTCCCATGCAACACATGACATATATATTATACATTTTCTGAGTGTATAAAGAAGGGATTGGTGGGAAAAAAAAAAATACTTTCACCTAGGGTATGGCAAGGTAAACCAAAATTTTACACAAAATACTTGCAAGTCAAGTGTCAATCTGACTTTCATTTAGAGATTTGCATCCTTTTCTCTTGTTTTCTAAAGATTTCCAGGCACTGTTTATCATGTTTTACTAATCTTCATTTATCAAAACTGTGCTCTAGTTTGTTTGTTTTCTGAGCAAGTGGGAGTGAACTGTGGCACTAATAGAGTTTTATGAAGGCACAGTTGTACACACAAATACTCAAAATTTTCATTACACAGTATTGTAAATTTTATGTTGTTTCACCAAACCCTATTATATGCCCCAGATACAATGTACGTGGGACCATTATTTGATATGTATGCTTTTGCTTTTTAAGCTTATTAATAATTATTCAATGTCATTTTATGGATAAGCATGGACAACTATTTTTTTCTCAATTTGTGGTATGAAAAATGAAAGAGGGAACAATGAAATGAAAGAAGGACAATGAAATGAAAGAAGGAACAACATTGGAACAATGCTAGCATAATTAAATCAATGATAACAGCATGATAACTTACCTTTCATTTCTTGGAATAGATTAAATAACCTTCTAAGGAATATCTACTTGTATTATAATCATCAGTGTTGCTTGATATTTTTGTGAAAACCATACAAATCTTTCTGGATTTTTTGTTTTGTTTTGTTTTGATGAATAGTTCACATGGTATGTTTAAAAGTGCAGCATTTAAATAAAACAGACTCTTCCGTAATGTAAAAGTGTTTGTTGTCACTAGTCTCCGTTAAAAAGAAGCTAATCAGGTATTAATCCACAAAATGTAGAAAAGAATATTATTCATATTATTTCATCTATGACAGGGAACTGTGACACTGCAATGCGCTTTCAGCCACATTCAAACACATACAGCCACATTATATGCAAGCCACTTCCCCTTTACCCCCGGCTTTATTCAAGCTCAAGGGTGTGTGTGTATGTGTGCGCGCACATGCATAAGGTCTGGTGGGGGGAGGTTCTAGGGTACAAAATCTTTCCACAAAAGCCATATTAGCTGAAGGCAAATGCCATGTTGTTCAGGTCTAGATGCTGCCGGATTGCTTGATTGCTGGATGCGGTCGCTGTGGTGACATTTAGGCTCTGATATAGCATTAGCACACTTAATGAGAATTAAGATGCTGAAAGAGGGGGGTCTGTAAAGAGGGCATGTGTCTCAAAGCAGATCCCTCATCCGACACAAGGAGAAGGATTTATTCTTTGTGGATTAGCTGACATTAATTTTGTGCTTACACTGGTCGGGATGGGATTACTGCGATATCTGTCTCTCCTCTTTTCCCTGGCAGAGTTGAGGTGGAGTTTAGGGTAATAAGGGGTGTGTATGATGGTGGTGGAGAAAAAGAAAGAAGTACCAATCTTTTTTATTTTATTTTATTGAATTTAAAAGATGTGTGTGGGTTTTCTCCAGATGGTCTGGTTTCCCCCACAGTCCAGACATGCAGTATAGGTGAATTGGGTAAAAAACTAAACTGGCCATAGCCAATGAATATGTATAAATATGGGTTTCTTAGTGCTGGGTTGTGGCTGGAAGGGCATCCGCTGCATAAAACATACAGTATGCCAGATTAATTGGCAGTTCATTCCACTGTGGCGACTGCTGATGGATCAGGGACTAAGCAGCAGGATTGTGAGTGTGATGTGTGATTGTCTCAGTTTGACAATGGAAAAAAAGTCTGACCTATCTTGCAAATATTCTATTAATTCATAATGGATACCACAAATTCTACTGACAATTTCTGCTGCCATTTTAAAACTTCCACCTAGGTCTGCACAATATATTGTTTCAGCATCGATACTGCAATGTGCGTGCCCGCAATAGTCACATCGCAGGATATGCAACGTTAAGTTGAGATTATAGTCGATCAACAATAGAGTATACATGAGATTTGTGGAGTGATTGCCATAGCAGAGTCAAACTTTATCATTTGCATGTGTTTAAAAAAAGTGTAAAGCATTCAGTCACAGTAGCGTACAACATTTGTAACTTTAATGAAAAAAATAATTACTGATTTATTAATACAGTGAAGACTATACTGTGTTATTTTACATTACTAAATTTTACAATACAAATACTGTTTGACTCTCCAGAAAACCATAAAGAACTGTTCATTTGCTTTTTTCTTTGCTCTATTATAATTATCCTTGCCATTTTAAGTTTATGATTCACACCCTTACAAAATCAACCCAACCAATTTGGGTTTTTCCACAAATAGAGCTATTCAAGCCATATGGTGAAATAGTTTTCTTATCGCAATATATACCAAAACAAAATATTGCAATGTCAGGTTTTTTTTTTAATTTCGTGCAGCCCTACCACTACCTGAACAAGAATTAACCCGTTAGACTAAACCCTAATAATGATGATTTTTTTTAAATCTGCGTGTCTTCCTCAACAGTTATTTTTAAGTTAACAAAAGTCTAATGAGGCGTTCAGTAAGCCAAAAAAATCTGGATCTTTACAAATGGACTCTGTAATAGACAGCATTTTAAGGAATTACCATTCCGAAAAATGCTTTTATATGATTTACATAGCAAATACACATAGAAACTCCATACTGACACCAAAAGTTTCTCAAATTTAAAAAAGACGCTAAAGGGGTACCATGTGTGTCACAATTCTGACCTAGTGTCAAATATGACAACTTGAAAGTTACAATTTTAAGAAAAAGCTCATAAAACTTTATACAAAATGCATTTCTGGACAGATCTTTAAGTAATTTAACTTTATGGTTATATTTCTTCTTTTTCAGACCCTGGTCCTCCTGCAGGCATCAAAGCAGTGCCATCTTCTGCCAGCAGTGTGGTGGTATCCTGGCTTCCCCCTATCAAGCCCAATGGTATTATCCGAAAATACACCATTTACTGTTCCAGCCCAGGATCGGGCCAACCGGTGAGGCCCAAATAGGGGAAAACTTATTTTTAACATTGATCTTCTAGTTGGCATCCCTTGGTTTAGTTTCAAAAATGAAAGCATGGTTGTGTTTGTGTGTTTTTGACGCATCTTATGGTGATTAATTATTTGTTTTTTAACATAAATGTGATTTATTTTATATGGGTGTGGGCAAGGTACGTGTAAAATTCAGACTCTATCGAGACGCTCTATCGATGAATCAGTGTTTATTTCTTTGTATCTTCTATTTGCGTCTGGATTTTGTTGGCGAGTGTATTTTTAATCTGTGCATGTGTGAGGTTGTGCTGCAGTATCAGCGGGATGTGTGTGTGCGTGTGTGTGTGTGTGTGTGTGTAAATGAGAGGCTTATACTGCAGTGTGTGCATGCAAGCTCACCCTCCCGTCTCATTTGCATATCTGCGTCTCATCACGTTGCCTAGACAACCTCATCTGTTCATCAGGGAGAGCAGGAAACAAGCTGACAGCACACACACAAACACACACACACGCACACACACATCTAACAGGCTC
>CAIGQQ010038083.1:694724-726906 GCA_903798035.1 Danio albolineatus | reverse complement strand
CACGGGGTGATTACTATGTAAATGAGTGTGAGAGGAGAAGGGGGGGTGGAGGAGGAGGAAGGGGGGGTCAGGCTCAGCGTGCGGGGAGTACTTTTGTTCCTCTTTTCATTATCTCCCTCTATCGCTCCCCGGATCACTGCTATCTCCACACTAGAGGAATATTTTAATATCCGTTACAGTGCTCCACCCCTCCCGCTTGCACCTCCCGCACCTGATTCATGCTGAGTGAGACAGAGGGAGCGTGGAGGAAAAAAAAAAAAAGAGGCAAGGTTCAGGAACCCAGTGAGTTGCTCACCCAGACAACATCTTTAGGGATCTTACTAGACACACTCACAATACTGCCATCTAAATAAAACATCAAGGCCTCGCAAATATGCTACTCTTGTAACGAGGCATCTTGATACTAATACTGTTTATATTTTAAAATAGAAAAGATTGATTTATTGTACTGATTGGTTATTGGTTTTATAACTATTATAAATTGACAAGTGTATGTACAGGTGTATTACTATATACAACTTTATATGTGCAGCTGTTACGTGCAAATTGGCATGTAAAGTGTGTTGTTAAATAAATATTAAACAATTCTGTTTAATTAATTAATCCTCTAAATAAGAAATTTAACTACTAGAGGGTGGGGGGAAATGGTAAATATCTAATCGGCAAGTCATTCAGTCTTTTTATTCATTCAAATGACTGATTCATTTAACAATGAAGTAAACAACACAAAGGAATTAATCGCTGGTTCACCCGATTTGTTTAAAATGCAGAGAACATGATTACTATTATTATTACTTTTATTATTATAATTATTATTATAACTATAATTATTATTATTATTATTATTATTATTATGTAAGTGTCACTAGGGATCATTCTAGACAAACTACTCACAACACTGCCAAAGTTTCTGAGGACACTCTTTGATGTCAAGGTTTCGCAAATATGCCAGTCTTGTAACAAATTATCCTGATACTGATACTAAAATATTAGGGCAATATAACTGATTGCTGTATTGTTTTATTTACTGCACTGATTGGTTATTGCTATTATAGCTGTAAACTGTAGCTGTATAACTGTTACTGTAGTACTACTAATAGTTACTAAGTATTATTATACGTATAATAATAATGATAAGATTATTGTTTTTGTTGTTGTAATACTGATGATGATGATAATAATATTATCATAAGTATATAATGACATTATATAAAAATAGTCATCGTTGTGTTAATTGTGCAAAAGCATCAAGCAGCCGTTTATAAAATGTAGAAAATATATATTAGAATTTTCTACACAAAAGTTGACTGAATGATTTTTTTTTTATTTGATGATTTTATATTATTTCAAAGTATCAAAATATTAAACTATTCTGTTTAATTAATTAATCATCTAAATAAGAAATTGAATTGCTAGCAGGTGGAGGTAAATTGTAAATATCTAATCCGTGAGTCATTCAAATGACTGATTCATTTTCACAACTCTTTAATGAATGAGTCATTGGTTCACCCGACTCATTTAAAATGAAGATGACATTAGTAGTAGTAGTAGTAGTAGTAGTAGAAGTCGTAGTAGTATGTAAAGTGTATAATAATATTGCATAACAATTAAGTAATTATTGTGTTAAATGTAAAAAAGCATCGAGCAGCCATTTACAAAACATAGAAAATAAATATTAGAAAGAATTAATTATTCAACAGAATTTATCACACACAAAGTTTATTAAATGATGACTTTATTAGATGATTTTATTAGAACCAAAATATAAAACTATTTTGTTAAGATAATTAATCCTCTAAGAAGTTCAACTGTTAGAGGGTGGAGGAAAATGCTAAATATCTAAACCATAAGTCATTTAACTGACTGATTCACTCAGCGATGAAGTAAACAACTCTTTAATAAATGGATCATTGGTTCACCCAATTAATTTAAAATGCAGATGGTATTGTTACTACTAGTATTAGTAACAGTAGTAGTACACTGAAAAAATGGTTAATTGCAAACAATCTATATAGGCTGAGTTTAAACAAACAAATTAAGTTGAACATTAACAAATTCCATGTGTTACACTCTAAAAAAAAAAGGTTCCTTGAGGTTCTATATAGAACCCTAGGGTTCTATACTTGGCCAGTAGAACCTTTTACCCAAAAAATGGTTCTATTTAGAACCCTTTGAGTGCAAAGAACCTTTTTGATTAAAATGGTTCTATAATTTCTGATTTATAACATACTTATATAGTAAAGATTATAAACTAATTATAAGCTATAACACAGAGAGACAACGCTTTTCGAGTCAAAACCTAATAAAATGACTGCTATGGTCAAAAACGTAATCAATGTATGATAGGATTTTTGTTTCATGCAGGTTTAATAATTTATTTTAAACTAATAATCATGATAACTTCACTCTTAAAAATGATGTGTTAAAAATTAACACAAAATATGTGTTAAACAGTTCGTAACACATCTTGTGTTGCTACAGACACATTGTGTGTTAATATTGTGCTTAGCTGTTTACACAATGGCTGTGTTAAACCAAAATCCCTTTCTGTTTGGTTTTAGTACATTTAAGCAGTACACATACTGTATAAAATGCACATTTATTTTACCTGTAGTCAAAGGGCGATGTCTACTGTATTTATGTAATTTAATTATCATGTTGGCAATATAAAATAAGTATTTGAGTATACCTGGGTGAAATGTACGCGCTTTGAACGTGCGCGCGCGCGCGCTAAGTGCATGCGCAGTGACGTTCATTTTCAACCATCGCTCCCACGGCCCTGTCGGATATGAAGCTCTCTGCCTCAGGTGAGTGAAATTAATTACAATTCGTCTACGACAGTCAACATTTTTCCACTTTGCTTAAGAATGTTTTGTGTTTGTTGTCCTAGAAGTTGTTTTTTCTACTATGTTGTCTGTGTATCGTACTACACGGGTGACCTATTAACTCTGTCGCAAGCTAAGTTAACAGTTAACCCATTTGGCGCAATTTTTGTAAACTTGTGTTTGCAGAATTGTTAATAACACGTATCAAGCGGAAGACTTAGCATAGGTTTGTTGTGATTTCGGTAGGAAAGTTAGCGTCACTTTATAATTGATGTGAACGTGAATGTTGAGTGTGTGAATGTGAACGTAAAGCCTCGGCGTCTCTGAACTCGAGGTAACGTTATCTCACGCCGGAGACATTCTATAACGTTACGTAATCATAATGCTATTTAATGATGATGCCCTTGGACAGTAATTTGTGTATCAGCCCGAGACTTAAGGTTAGCTGGGTGCTGCGGACAGACAACAAATGGCGCCTCGGTGTGAGCAAGGTCATAAAAAAATGTCTAAATATGAAAACCTTTATTGTAATCAAACTTGCGCGCCATTTTGGGCCACCCGTCTAGTCACATACTATTCAAAATATGCTTTGTATTGTTGTACACTGTTACATGTTTTTGTTTTTTCACTGTGCTGTGTATATATGGATTTCTTTCCCTTTTACTTAGATAAAGGAAGTCGAGGAACAAATTACAGTTACTCTAACACTTCTACACCGAGCTCTTGCAACTGCTCATAGACGGAAAGGAAACATGGAGAAAACTATTCTCAGTTGGCATGGAGCATGACAAATTTTAAATATAATATATTACAAGCAACATCCCTGATTCATCAGAAAGAAGTGTGCATTCATTATGGGTAAATGAATAATGTCTTTCACTTTTAATATTATATAATAGTAAATATTTAAATAAATAAAATGTTTTTGTCATTTCTTAATGTCATTGAACAGATAAAACTCAGACTGGCACCACAAATAGATTGCTGACACTGCTTGAAGAAAATACAATCCTGAGAGAACACGAAGAGACAAAGACGCTGTCTATTTCCTTAAGAAAGGTTATTGATAAAGTTGCTGTCAATGACCTTGTAAAGAAACATGTGAGTGTTTTTTTTAAGTCAATGTAAGCTGTATTTGTTTGCAAATTATTACATTAATTTAAATAGGAAATTATTGTTTTTTTTGTTTTTTTTTTGAAGGTAGACATTGAATTTTCCAAGCTTGCAGATGGGAAAGAGGATTTGTCAATCCAGAAACGGGAAAGGAACATAATTCCAAATCTCAAGGGAATAGTGTCCTTGGAGAGGAAAAATGACATCAGATACTTGCTGGAGAAGTCTGACAATCAGCATGATGGTATGAACTTCAGCCAAAATGTCTGTTGCCTGTGCACACTTTTGTAAACATAGTTTAAACAAGAAAACGTAATGTAAATTTTAATTTTCAATTTATGATAAAGTAATTATTACAAATACATATTAATTCATTTTAATAAATTTAATTCTTATTTTGCATGTGACCTGCATCTTCACTTCTTCAAGATGAGCTGTGTTACTCTATGCTGAAGATCCTCATTCATCTTCTTCCACCCATGGCATCTGGGAGAACTGTTGCTAGAAGTAAGTGCTGTGTGAAATCTGCTGTACTGTATCATACCTATGGTATGGTTTTTACTGTGTTAGCTTGTGATAAACAAAATTGTTTCTAATGCAGCAATTTTCTAATGGTTTTCATTGTTTCATTTCTAAAGGCTGGTACCAATGTTCCATCTTTGCTCACTGAATCCATGAAGGGGACCCTGAAGTCAGCTCAGCCACAGTTTGTTTCCATCAGTTCTTTAGGACATGGATGCCGGTATGTAATTGTCAAAGAATGACTCTTTTGCCTCTCTTCCTAATGTTGAAACCATGACCTCTGCTGTGGACAAACTTTTTACATTTTCTGGCTGTGTAATTTTCAGTATCTATCCTCTGTTTGAAATGAAAGATCAGGTGTTATTTATGAAGCACATACAAACATGCAGGCTAAATGTATTGTGAAATATTGAACCTTGTTAAATATAGGCTACATATGTATATATTGTGCTAAATAAGTTTAAAATTCATATTTTAATGTATATCTTGCTTTTCTTCAAATAGCCTGGAAACAACTGCGTCATAAATCTTGTGCTTGGTATGTATCATTGTTTTTAAATCTAAACAAACTGTATTTATTAAGTATGATGAAATGAATATTATAAAAGACTTTAACATTGTATTCATGATTACAGAAAGAGTAATTGGACCCATATTAAGTTCCCAACCTTGGTCTGCAGGACACAAGTAGCTTTGAAGAGGAAAGATCCCAGCTTAAAGAAGGACATGCGTTACATCCATAATTGTGGCACAATTATCATCAACAAGGACACCTGGTAAATATTGTATTTTATAACATGCATGTGTCAGACTTGGTTGTTGTGTACTGAAATAATATTTTTATCACAAAAATGTTCTATTACTTATTGCTGCTGTTTGTACAGTGAGAATATTAAGGTCATTGCTTATTAAAGTCCTGCAGAGAAAAAAATATGTATTGAAATAAAGTGTAAATTTGCCTACAGGATTTGTTGCAATGTCTGCAAAACAAATTTAAAAATGAAAGGATTTCAGTGGTGAGCTCATCTATCATCTCGCAAATGAAACAAAATAATGGGATGAAAAGGAAGTGAACTGTACTCTGAGGAACTTAACACAAGGTAAGTTCAGTTCAATACAGTTTATGTCAAAGGTAGAATAATTCTGTGATATAAATTCATATTTACACACTCTAAAATGCTGTCTTCCTACCTCAGATTGTGATGAACTTTGAATGCGACACCAGATACTCATAAGTCAAGAACCGAATGAAAGACCCTTTTCCAGAGTACAGATTATGGAGGGGTTTGCAGAACTAATGGAGCAGTTTTTTTTCTTCTTGGAGTGCCAGAGCTTGTGAGTAAACACTGTTACATTGTGTGTTAAATAGTTTTGAGATCAATTTTAATGAACAAGTTTAATGAACTTGTATTGCTGAAAATGTGTTATTTGGAAACTTACACATGAAGTAAACAAAATGTTTTTTTGGATTTAGGATGCTGAAAACTTGGTGAAGTACACAGAAACATCATTAAAACAAATAGCCCAAAAAAGGGAAGGAAAGAAGGAAGTGCTCCATGACAGTCTCATTGGACCAGCAGAGGAAACTGCAGAAGGTAACTACTCCCTAAATTACATCCCATATCCTCCAAACACACACACACTTTAATATTGATTATAACTGTAATTCTATTTGATGACTTATGTTAATTGGTTAAAAGTACTCAACATTAAAATATTGTTTTGCAGAAATCCAAAGGTCCTACACCAGCCAGGATTCAACAGCTCTCCTGATTCCACCTACTGTAGGCTTGAAGTGTCAGTATACAACACTCACTCGCTACCCTTCGACTTCCTCATTTATCAAAGGCACCACAGTGGAGTGAATCACCAATTCATCTGCCCTTTCCAGCCACAACGCAGCACTTGGAAACACCCATATTCTCTTACATCTACACACATTCACTCACTATGACCAATTCACCTATACCGTACACATGCTTTTGGACTGTGGGGTCAACCAAGCACCCAGAAGAAACCCACAAGAAAACTGGGAGAACTTGGAAACTCCACACAGAAATCCCAACTGGCCCAGTCGGGACTCGAACCAGTGACCTGCTTGATGTGAGGTTAAAAACTATGTATAAAAATGGATGTTGTGATGACCAATACATACATGTACCATCCACTTTTTGAAATTGTAGTGTTATTTAATAGATGCATTGATATTGTTTTGTGTATTGTTTCCATCTGCATTGTGATATATTTCTCTTCCGTTTAGAGATGTGTGAAAGTTAAGCTCTGTATTTGCTCAAACAGTAAAAAAGCGTATAAAAGTGAAATCATTACAATTACATTGTTGAATGTCATTAAACTGTTAAGGTAGATCTGCTGTCCAATGCAAAGTATGCAGAGGTGCAATTTTAAGTATTATTTAAAAAATATTTTGTATAATGGATTGAATAAATTTAAACAATTTGAATTGTCTGGATTGGTTTTTATTCATTAATAAGTAGCAATAATTCATTAATAAATAAAAAGAACCCTTAAATGGTTCTAAATAGAACCATCTAACTTGAATTCAAAGAACCATTTGGGGTTCTATTTAATGAACCCTTAAAATGGTTCTATATAGAACCTTTTTGGGGTTCCATATATGAAGCGCTCGATAGAACCATTTTTGGTTCTATATAGAACCGTTTGTTTTAAGAGTGTAGTTTGAATTCAGCCCATACAAAATTATTTACAATCACTTACCTAAAAAAAAAAGTAAATCCAATGAATCCTTTATATACAGTATATACAATATAAGTAGATAATAATATTGTATAACAATAAAGTCATTATTGTGTTAAATACCAAAAAAGCATCAAGCAACCATTTACAAAACATGGAAAATATATATTCATAACAAAAATAAATCAGCAGAATTTATTGAACAAAGTTGATTAAAACACAATGTTTTATTTGATGATTTACATTATTTCATTATCAAAACACTAAACTATTTTGTTTAATTAATTAGTCCTCTAAATAAGGAAATAAACGGCTAGTGGAGGAAACAGCTAAATATCGAATCCACGAGTCATTCAAATGACTGATTCATTCAGCGATGAAGTAAACAACTCTTTAATGAATGAATCATTAGGTGTGTCCCAAATCGCATACTTATGCACTATTCTATAAATTATAAATAATATATATAAATAATATATATAAATTGTGTAAGTAGTGCATTCACACTGAAAACTTAAAATAATAAGTGTACTTTAATTACCCGGATAATGCACTCATTCGACTAGCGAAATGAAATGTGGAATGATGGACACTTCAAGCACTCAACGACAGCAGCTTTGCTTAAGTAGCAGAAGGGGTGGAGCTATCGGGCGCACATGTTGGATAACTGTATTTTGGATTGTGAAAGCAAAATTTTCCAACGAGAGTGATTATAGCGCCTCCTGATAGTGAATGTGGTTATACTCTTGCCAGATATTATTTGGTACTTTGGTCATTTTTTTCACTAAATTGGCAACCGTCAAACGTCATCAGGGAAACGGTATGATTTTCAGCTTAGTAAAAAAAGCATTAGTGTTCCATTTGGGACAGCACTACACATACTATGCTGTTGAGTGTGTAAGTGCATAAGTACATAGAAGTGTAAGTGCATAGTGTGCCATTTGGTTCATGCAATTCATTTAAAATGCACTCTTTTTTTTACTTGAATAATTAGGATCCATTGTGAAATTAAAAGTAACATGTCCTAAATCAATCACTTTAACAGTTTTATTTTAGTTACAGTACAATGCTCCCTCAAAAGACAGCTACATATACAATAGTCTACAGCAAAAAAAAAAAAAAACTCTCTAGGTTAAAGTACAGCAAGAGTATAGCAAGAGAGTTATTTCTCATTATAACCAGAATACGGAAACATGTTTACCCGAATTTCAATTAGCCTCAAACCATGATTAAAAAATGCCATGTCAACATGAAGTGAGACCATCATGTGTGTGTTTGTGTGTGTGTGTGTGTATTAGTGTTGGGCCGAGGGGTATGACAGAGGATGGCAGGGCAACGTTCAGGCTGATCGGTGGGAATGACACTCAGTGTGTTTGCATGTCTGCAGGCAGCAAACGTTCATTGTGATGAGCATGCGTTTAGACATCAGACACACGGCTCCCTTAAACACACTACAATTACAGAGAGCTCCAAGCACAGCCCAACGTCACATTATTTCTCTGTGTGTACAGTGATACGGTTTTATGTTTTTGTTGTGAAATACAATGAAAGGTGGATATAATAATAGTAATACTCACTGTGGAGTGTGTGTGTGTCTCACGCATGCTGAGGTGAGCAGCAGATATCTCTCATTAGTCGGCCTCTATTGTTAGTGTTATCTGAGGCTGACTGATCTAGTGTGTCTAGGGGTATTGTCTTTTTACCCTCTCATCTACTTGTGTAAGGCCCCCTGGGTCTCTCTCTTTCCCTCACACACACATATATATGCACGTACACACACACACACACACGCACATACACACAGTTCAGCCTTTTTCACTCACACAAAGAAAACCAGCAGAAATCTCTTAGCGTGTTATTTAGCAAACGCTATTAAGTCAAGGGTAAAGGAAAGAATAGTGTTTGAATAATCATTTTTTTTCCAGGTGCTGCCACACCAAGAATTACACATTCATCTTCACCGTTAAAGAGCCCGGTATAAATCCCGTATGAAAACAAGTCATCATCTTTCATTTTTAGCTTTGAAAAGCATTTTTTTATAAATGCCGGAGCCTGGAGTAAGGCCGTATATGCATACAGAGTGTACAACACATTATTATGGTGGTAAAGTATCCAACTGTACTCATCTGTTATTAATTGTGCTACTTTTTTTTTGTGCTACTTTTTTTTTGGCCTTAAATGGCACCTACTGTATGATGATAAATCACCTGTTTGTAAGCTGACAGAACTGTGTGCATGTATATTGTGTTCACAGTCATATTGGGGTGCTATAAAGACAATAAGTCATCCATTCATTAGTCCCCTTATTAATCTGGGGTCGCCACAGCGGAATGAACCGCCAACTGATCCAGCAAATGTTTTACGCAGCGAATGCCCTTTCAGCAGCAACCCATCTCTGAGAAACATCCATACACACTCATTCACATATGAACAATTTACCAAACCCAATTGACCTATACCACATGTCTGGACTTGTGGGGGAAACCGGAGCACCCGGAGGAAACCCACGCAACCACTGGGAGAACAAGACAATACGTTTTAAATAGAATTCAATGAAATAGGATCCAAATGCCTCCTATTTTGAGGCCCACCACAACGTGATGTAGGAGTGCGGTTTCCCCACCCACCAAATTGATTGACAGCCACGTAATAACATGTCTCTGTAGTAACGTGCATAATCATATCAACAAGACAGGACATGCACGATGCAACTGGGATTAAAAGATCTGTCCAGCTCACTGTGATCATCAATCATCATCAATGCTGCTTCTCTGGACTGTTTTAAGAATCTTCTCAAGACTCAGCTTTTTACCATCACCATCAACTTAGATTTACAAAATAATCAATTTACTTATGCAATTTTATTGAATCATTCATATTTTATTGTTTTATTCAGTTTTTTTTTTTACTGTTTCTATTGTTCTGCTTTGCTACTGTTTGCCTTGTATGCAAACAGTAGCAAAGCAGAACAATAGAAACAGTAAAAAAAAGAGAAAAGCGCACGATAAATACGATGAAAGCGCACAATAAATATGATTCATTATTATTAATATTATTATCAAAAATGATCAAGAATGAGTTTTACAAGTTTAAAACGTTTTTAAAACTGCATGTTTGTAATGAATTACAGCGATTTTACCGTCTTTATTACCACGGCCACATGTCAGTTTAATTATAAAAGACGATGATACAATCCCTCCACTGTGTGTCTGTGTATGTGTGCACGAAAGACATTGTGTGTGACTCATCGAAGTGCTTGAATTAACTCCACAACAAATACATCAAATAATCATTGGGAAAGTTCTTACTTTCCCAAGACTTGCCAACAAATGGAAATGAAAAGGTTTCCTAATGAAACCCAACTTCATTTTGTACAAATGTTCACGTTTTAAAAAAGATATATTGGACAAATTATGCTAATATAAATCAGTTACAATCACACCAAAACGTATGAAAATGTAAGTTAATTATAACAGAGAGAACTTTTCTGTAATCGTAGTAGTGCTGTGCGTTATTTGATTAACCTTTTAAGGTGACATGCTGACTGACTGACTGACTGACTGACTGACAGGGCTGCGTGATGTATGAGGCCAGTAAACATGATGCAGCTTTCAGTTGTGATGAAAACAGTTTCCATAATTATACTTTATTTATGGATAAAGGTCTGTGGTTCTGCATACAAAGACTTTAGCTTGCTGGAGTTGATGGCTGTTTCACTTTCACAGGATGCATCAATGCCATTCTGTAGGTCTATTGGAGACATTCTTAAATATTCCTAGCAAATCTAATAAATGTTAGAGACATACTCGTTATATAAACAAACTAAATCGCACTTTAGCAGCATTTATTTGAAAGTGCACAAGAAAATCTGAGCTTAAGCACCATATATTTGAGGGTGTGCAAGCAAAGATATTTGCAATCTCGTATTATACAAATCCGATCTCAATTTGTTATACTGCACTCACAACATTTGTCATTGAAATAAGGGAATATCAGTGTCAAGGTCCTAAAAATACTAGAGGAAACACTGTAAATATAAATTGATCTGTAAAAACAAGGCTTTTGGGCAATGAAATCAAACTTTTCATAAACAGAAATATAAATCAGCTGACTTTCAGTATAGTTTGAGCTAGAGAAAAATTGTACATTGTGATACTTTTATTTTCTGCGATTGACAGTGCTCAGCATAATTGAGTACACCCCATTTTGAAAATGAAGAATTTTATTAATTTCTCAGTGAATATAGGCAATGTATTTTGGTGAATTTAAACAAAACAGATATACAAAACTGATATATTTTGTTAAAATAACTTTTAGTCACCAAACATATTTAGAAATTGAAAAAGGATAAAAAAGAAAATACAAAATACAATAATTCCTTGAGCCCAAATGCTTTTAACTAATTTAAAATGCTTACACAGTCACAGGCTTTAAAACACACAACTAATAAACGTTCATATTTTTATGGATAAACTGAAATGACTCCACAATTGTACCTGGTCAACTAATCCTGACTCCACATTACTGATCCAGTAAAGTGAATATTGTGCATTCACACATTGCAATATCGGTGCTAAAATGATATATTGTGCAGCCCTAGTTTGAGCCTAAAGACCAACTTGTATTAGTGAACTGTTTTTCCAGTCATCATCCAGTCTTTATCAGCTCTAGATAAATTTGTTTCAACACTATATGTTTTTTTTTTTTCAATACTTGCAGGCACCCAGCGAATATGAAGCCAACCCTGAACTGTTGATATACAGAATCACCCACCTGACCCGGGGTCAGCAGTATCTGATCTGGGCAGCTGCCGTCACCACTGCAGGTCGGGGGAACATCAGCGAGAAGGTGACTGTGGAGCCTGCTGGGAAAGGTGAGTCTGCCTAGAGTTTAATGGAAAAATAACTGTTATTGATAGCCAGATGCCTCTTTTCATGCATCTCAATGCACTAAAGACATCAATATCTGATCTCAAAACAGACAGTTTGACGTTTTCTGAGCAGAAATCAATGTTTGAGCTTTCCTGTCTGTTATTTTGCTTTATTAACTCAATGATTTTATAAGAATTGGGCAATTCGCTGACAAGGCAGAGGACCCCAGTGAGTGCAGGGTCACGCTGTCAGCGATGCTCTCTTTCACTGCATGCTTCCTTTCATTCTCTGCTGATGGATGGAGGTATAACCTGCCATTTATTATGTGGAGAGGAGTAAAAGCAACCAAATGAGAAAGAGATGGCAGACAATGACCCAGCCAATATGCCAGACAATAAGGGGGGCAGTTCAATCAATATTTCCTGGGTAAAAAAAAATAAAAAATGAGGGAGAAGCTATAAATGAGTGTGTGTTCTTTATTATTTAACAACTAGTTCACAGCTGGCTCAAATAGCAAGAGTCACTCGATGGCTGATTTTTGACAGCACAGTATGTACTGCATGTGTGATGTGTTCTTGCAATTCAAAGTACAAATGTAAAATCTGAGTATTTTTTTTTTTTAATTGAGAATCATACATCATCTGAAAGTGGAATAAACAATTTCTATTTATTTATATTTGGTTAGGATAACAATGTTTGTCTGAGAAAAAAACTATTTGAAAATGTGAAATCTGAGGGTCCAATTCAAATTCTAAATAATGAGAAAAATCACCTTAAAATGACCAAATTAAGTTCAGTGCAGTGCATATTTAAGTAAAATTTAAGTTTTATAGATTTAAATCAATAATTTTACAAAACATCTTAATGAAACACGATCTTTATCTCATATTCTAATGACTTCTGGCATAAAATCAAAATCAACAATTTTGACCCATACAATGTATTTTTGTCTATTCCCAAAAAACATACCTGTGCAACCTAAAGCCTGGTCTATACATCTGCGTCAAGTGATCGGCGTGGCCCATGGCGCATCCAATGCGCATTGTCGTGCATTTAAACTTCTGCACGCTGTATGTGCTGCTCTGCAATAACTCTTCCGAAACGCTACCTGGCAGTAGGTTTTTAGGTAGCACTTTATAGTACACGCTATGAATCATCTATTAAGCATTAGCAAATAGTGAATTCATTATTTGTTAAGCATTAACTCTCCATTAATAAACGTTTGTAAGCAGTTTATTCCTGCAGCTACAAATGCTCTATTCTTGACTTATAAGTACATTCATAATGTGCTTAATAATTGTACTTTCATACTTTGTTACTGATTAATTTTTCATGACTATATTATCGCATTATTTACAAACCATTTGTATTTGAGAGTAGTTGGTGGTTTTTAAGATTATTAATAACGATTTAGTAAATGATTAATAAACTATTAAAATCAACATTTATATATTGTATTATTCAGGCATATAATAATGGTTACTATGTATGTTAATAAATGCTTAATTAACTCAACTTCCTGCAGTTTTGTGACCTGATCTAAAGTGAGGACGATTCATGCTTGATAAATCCCTTATAAATGACAATTAAAGGCTTATTATCAAATAAACAATACATCTTTGCAATCCAATCTAAATTAAAAAAATACTGTAAAGTTTAAATATTGCTGAATAACAGGAGTGTCAAAATACAGCATAAAATTGGATAAAAAACAACAATATAATTTCACAATATATTATGATACAACATTTTAAAGTTATTTAGTGATGTTTAAACTGCACAGTAATTATATTATAGATAAGGTTGCAAAGATTTATTTTTAATTTGATACAGTTTCATTTGTGTAAAATTGAAATTATTAGCCCCCCTCTGATTTTTATTCATTTATTTTTTAAATATTTCCCAAATGATGTTTAACAGAGAAAGGAAATTTTCACAGTATGTCTGATATTATTTTTTTTTCTTCTGGAGAAAGTCTGTTTTATTTCGGCTTGAATAAAAGCAGTTTTAATTTTTTTAAAAAACATTTTAAGGTCAAAATTGTTTTCAATAGTTTACAATACAAACCATCGTTATACAATAACTTGCCTAATTACTCTAACCTACCAAGTTAACCTAATTAACCTAGTCAAGCCTTTAAATGCCACTTTAAGCTGTATAGAATTGTCTTGAAAAATGTCTAGTCAAATATATTATGTGCTGTCATCATGGCAAAGATAAAATAAATCTATGATTAGAAATTAGTTCTTAAAGCTGTTATTCAAATTAATAGAAATTAATAAAGTCACCTATGTTCTTTTTTCCTGTTTAGCATAAAACTGAGCCTTTTTATAATCATTCATAATCATCAGCGGACTTGCAACAACTTTAATAATAAGGTAAACACAAAGCAGTTTCTATCTAGAGCAGGGCTATTCAATTGGCGGCCCGCGGGCCGAACCCAGCCCCCAAGGCAATATTTTCTGGCCCTCCAATTAATGTGACCAAGACATCAAAAATAAATTTAGTTCAGTCGAAAAACGACCGCTATAGTTATGAAGTGACATATGCGTCTGTTCAATCCAGCACGAGCTGCAGTTGAAGGCTACGCAGAGTGTGAGCGTGAGTCACCTGACATTAAGCGACTGGCGCGGGCGGCCGAAAACATTTGGATATGTGTAGAAAAGGCCTTTTGTGCACTGCACTGATATCGTTGTTAGGGATGCATCGATTCGCCGATTTCACTGCGCTTTAATTCGTCACGGTTAATTAATCGCTAAGGCTTCTCAATTGCACGTTTCTGTTGCACGGAACATAACTGCTGCAATTAAACAGTAATGCCACTTGTGCACTAGTTTAAAGTTCCGAACTTGTACACTGAGGCCAATACGCACGCACACTGAATTAACTGTAGCGGCTCGCCGTTTCAATATAACGTCCTTTCCGCGCGCAAGTTTGTTATTTCTAATGTAGAATATATGCCAATGTGCGCGCGCAAGCGGAGCAATGCACGTTTGAGGCGTTCCGGGCGCACACAGTAGAAAACATCTCGTGCTGACGTTGTGCGTGCCTTTCAGGGCAATTTAAACTAAAGATATGTTAGACAAATTATTATTAAAATGATTATGTATGTACACTCTCAGAAATAAAGGTACAGGAGCTGTCACTGGCGCAGTACCTTTTCAAAAGGTACATGTACCTAAAGAGTCCACAGTGGTACCTCAAAGGTGCATATTAGTGCCCAAATGTGCCTAAAAAGCACCTTTGAGGTACCATTATAGGCCCTTCAGGTACAAATATGTACCTTTCGAAGATACTGCCCCAGTGACAGCTCCTGTACCTTTATTTCTGAGTGTGTGAACGCAGACGATAATAGCAGTTATTCTAAATACTTAGGCCTGCCTAATATAAAGCTTAAATTTACATTAGACGTGATAATGGTGAAACCATGATTATTCTTCAGACTATATAATCACACAACCAACATCTATAATTGTTGCATCCATAATTGAATGTGTTTGAATGTAAGAAGCCTACATAAACAATGCACTGCTTTTGTTGTGCTTTGAAATACAACATTTGAATGTTTGTAAAAAAAAAAAAAAAGCCCCATTGTACAATGCAGTGATATTAGTAGTTTCAAAATACAACATATTAAAATTTTAATGTAGAAAAAGCCAACGTAGGTGTCTTAAGGAGCAAAAATGCAACATATGCAGTTGTGCCCTCACTCATATTGCAAGTTATACCGCTCCGGCCCTTCGTTTGGGATGCTCTTCATGAACTGCCCCCCGTGACAAACTAATTGAATAGCCCTGATCTAGAGCTATTTCACGGGACTCGACACTTGTAAACACTTGCTCCATCTAGCTCGTGCGGCTCTAACCTCCGCCCACACTCGGCAGTGCGATCAAGCCGACCAATAAAATGACGTTGATATTCTGTTGATTTTATGTAGTGTTGTAATGTGACCAAAGTCCAACTGTACATCGAGCCAACATCCTAAACCAATGTCATAGTGACGTCAAATACTGACATTTATTCATCAGATATGGCAACCAAAATCCAAGGTCTGATAGATATAGTGGTAATGTCCACACAAGGTCAAGCTGTAGCATTATTAGACATTGATATTTTGTTGTTTTTAGGTTGTGTTGAAAAGTAACCAAAATGTAACGTCTGTCCAACGTTAAACATTGATGTCGGTCTGACTTTAGGGTTCTGATGACAACCTGATTTTCATTTCCAAGCAAAATGCAACGTCTCACAACAGGTACAACGTCATGTTGACGTCCTGTGCCTGCTGGGAGCACACATTTCACATAGAACAAGTTTGACATTGTGAGGTGCAGTGGAGTGGAATATGAAATAAATCTAACGTCTTATGAATTATTATTAAATCTCATTTTTAACTTGTTTGATGCATTTTTAGAGCACTGCATCACTGCAAAAGATTCAAGGTCTGTTTAGCATTTTAGCTGGAACAGGCCCCAAATAACCCTTGCCAACTTTCATTACTTCCTTTGAAGAGTTTAAACCTTAATTGCGAGGGTTAGACCTCCCTACAACTTGCATAAGCTTATATTCTTACTAATAAATTAGCATATGATTCTTTGTATGTCCTTCTCAGCTCCTGCTAAAATCCTGTCTTTTGGTGGAACGGTGACCACTCCATGGATGAAGGAAGTCCGGCTGCCATGCAGCTCTGTGGGAGAGCCAACGCCCACCATCAAATGGACCAAAGACAGGTTTGCAATAACTTTACCATGAATATGGATATTGACAAATTTTGCTATAAGATCACAAACGCATCTTAGTTTAGTTCTAGTTTTTAAAAACTCTGCTTTATCAAAAGATGAGCAGGTCAATATGATTGTGATCTGATCCTCACAGTGAGGACACTGCCATCCCAGTCACTCAAGATGGTCACCGGAATATTCTTTCAAACGGTACCCTGGTGCTACGCTCTGTGAAAGCTGAGGATTCTGGGTACTACACCTGCACGGCCACTAACACACTGGGGTTTGACACAATCATCGTGAACTTGCTGGTACAAGGTAAGAAATAGGGTATTTTATACACTGTCCTGCAAAATGGGTTGGGTCAACTGTAGCTTCTTGTTTCTGGAACAACATTTCTATCAAGTTCAGTTTTAGAGGTGCGGTCATATTTGGTGGTCTTTTGTTGGCCTAAACAAATCTCCTATCAAAAGCGTAGAGATTTTAACAGAAGTCACTTTACAACCAGGTACCGTCCTGTTGGTCAACATGGCAAATTCAATGACCATGTAGCCAGTGATTCATATTTAGGTACACTGTCATTATTGCTTACAAAATGTAGATTCTTCAAGGTGTAAATAGAAACATTTTTTTAAAAAGTGCGTACAAAGCAGATGTGCATGTGTATTGTGTTGCAGTGCCTCCAGATCAACCACGTTTGACGGTTTCCACCACATCCACATCTTCTATCACTCTGGCTTGGATTCCTGGAGACAACGGAGGAAGCTCCATCAGAGGTACAAACATCTGTCCTGTATCTAACTTTTTACCTTACACTGTTTATATAGCTGACTCCTCAAAGAACACATCTCTTTCTTTATCTCTCTTTCCTATCTCCAAGGTTTATTACATTTCACACATTCATCTGTCTCTATCTTTCTCTCAGGCTGTATTTATCTGTCACTCTGTCACATGCTACCGTCAAACTGTTTGCATCTCGCAGTAAATTAGGTAAAAACATAGAGGTCTGCTGTGTTTGTGTGTGGAAAGGTGGGAGGAGAATAAGGAGCACACAAGCCTGTGAGTGGGTAAATCCTTTTGATGTGGCGCCCTTTATTTTGCCATCTGCCAAAGCCAAAGTGAGACACCAAATCCGGGCCGCTCCTAATGAAGGGCGACGCCATATTGCGCGTCTATTTGCATAACTGTGCAGTCAGCATTTCTCTCTCTCTCTCTCTCTCTCTCTCTCTCTCTCTCTCTCTATGTAACTAATGGAGGTTTACAGTGATCTAATGAGCCTAACATCTGAGATTTTATCTCTGATTTGTCTGTAAGGTCAATGCGCCATCTAGTGGTTTTTGTTAGGAAATCTCTGTTACACAGGTTCCTGAGTCAAAAAGCCAACAACAAATTAATGCTGTGGTTTGCAAATAGCTAATTAATGAAATAAAATAATTAGTTGGTCAAAAAATAAATAAATAAAACTGCATCAAATGGAGCACATTTTGGTACAAATATTGTACATAGTATAAAGTCCATCAACAAGCGGCAAGTTAAAAACACTGTTTATATACAGTTGTTTTCAAAACACATTTCTAAAATTCAGTCAAATGATTGTGTGTGTGTGTGTGTGTGTTCAGGTTTTGTGCTGCAGTATTCAGTAGACAACACTGAGGAGTGGAAAGACGTTTTCATTAGCTCCAGTGAAAGATCTTTCAAGTTGGACAACCTGCGCTGTGGTACCTGGTACAAGGTTAAACTGGCTGCAAAAAACAGTGTGGGAGCTGGTCGCATCAGCGAGATCATTGAAGCCAAGACTCACGGCAGAGGTGAGGGGTTCTAGCCATTTTAAGGACAATTTATATTTCAGCAGAGTCCACTCAGTAGGTCTAGGGTAGTCTACCCTTCGCTGTATCCTGACCTGCACCTCTAACTCTAAAAAAATCTAACTATGCAACTTGACAATGCGCAAGGCATGTTTTACGATTGGCCAACTTGTTAGCAGTGACAAGAGTAAGTGAGGACTGGTGCAAGACCAGTGGCAGGAGTTTCTTAAACAACTCTTGTGTCCCATGGATGGATACTAAACTACAATAAACTAACTCTAAACTAACGATACTAAACTGATACAGTAAGTAAAGTTGTTGAACGCCTCCTTCCTTAAATGAGTGCGAGTTTGAACTACTGCTAGAGTAGCGTCACAAGCATGTCCAGTGTAAACTTAAAACACTAGCAACGAAGCTCGACACAGAGAAGCATAAAACCCCCACTGCCTGCTAGTGTTTCAGAAGTGTTCTTGCAAAGAAGCAGACAAAATGCAGAAATATAAATTCTCACAACGGCATCAGCTATGTACATGCAGGGGATGTGCTGCACCCCATGGCCATCAATCAACCCAGAAGTATAAATTAGTCATTAAATTCATAATTTTCATACATTTTTCCTGCTAAATAGCCAGATTTTTCTTGTGTACCTTCAAAATTATGACCGACTGTTTTTTGTCCAAGTTTTACTACTACTTTAACAATTAAAATTATAGGCTGTTTTTTTTAATTCCAGAAAAACAAAAAAAAAACGTATATAGGAAAAACAAAATCAGGAGACTGCATGAACACAGAATGCATTCTGTGTGAAATGAGATGCTGCGTTCTTCCTGATGGTCACCAGACCTTCACGTAATTTAACGAAAAATTATTGAAACATTACAGCATTCATACAACGATTAGGGCTGTGCAATTAATTGCAAAAAAATTGTCATTTAAGCACATGCACTTTCTAAATCGCAAATGCTGCATTTCTATCTATTAATTTATTTAGATTTTTGTTCACATTCTTGTGTGCATGATTTTAATGTTAACCAATAAGAGTTGACGCAGCACGTAGGGCATTTACAGCTAAGCTGAGCGGGAGAAAGATGTTAACCAATCAGAGCTCACTCTGCGCACGACGAAGTTGAGCAGGAGAACCAAATAGGTGCATTTGAGTTACGTTATTTTAATTTCTGTTAAGACAATTTATTACAGTTTTGTTTATCAAGCAGTTAAAACTACTGTGTACAGTACGCTTTTAACTGGAGGTGAGGTTAGTTAATTTATTTTATGTTGTCTGTTTTAAAGACAATTTTACTACAGTTTGATTTAATAAACCTAATGCTATGTTATTTCATTGTGAAATGTTTTGTTATGCACTTTTGTGCACTAAATACATTTAGAATGTATGTAGCTTTTATGGATTAAGCAAAAACCGTTCCCAAAATCTGCAAAAAAAAAAAAAAAAAAAGCAATACGATTATTTTGTCCATATTGCACAGCCCTAATCACGATGTATTGTTTTCTTGTTCCTTTTGAATAACATGGACAAAGACCTTACAAATATACTTTGCACAACACAAATAAAAACAATTTTAAATATGAGTCTCAGCAAATAAACAGCCTATAATGTGTTTATGCCTCTATTAACATTGTCATGTTAAAGTTTACTTTCACAGTCTCACTTATCTTACGAGCTTCCCTAAATAAGTTATATCTTCGAACTTCGTTAATAAACAAATATATAAAATGCTGCGCTCCCCAACTCTTTAATTAGGATTGGAACTAGAGTGTGCAGAGCTGCAGCCCTCCAGGAACCCCCTCCAGTAGTTTGACACATGCTCTAACACATCACATTTTGTGGTGTTTTTTTTTTTTTGGGTGTTTTTTGTTTTTCAGAGCCACAGTTCAATAAGGACCAGCCTCTCTTCACTCACATCAACTCCACTCATGCCCGCATGAACCTGCAGGGCTGGACAAGCGGTGGCTGCCCCATCACTGCTGTACTGCTAGAGTTCCGCCCCAAAGGCACCTGGGCCTGGCAGAGTGTGCGCACCAATGCCTCGGCGGACATCTTCCTCGCTGAGCTGCGTGAGGCTACCTGGTATGAGCTGAAGATGAAAGCCTGCAACAGCGCTGGCTGTGGAAACCAGAGCTCCCAGTTTGCCACTTTGGATTATGATGGCAGTAAGTTTAAAAAAAAAAAAAACATTTCTAAAAGATTGCTTGTTTTTTTGCACAACTGAAACAATCTCCAAACTAACTTTACTGTGGCATGATTGTGTTTGAAATCACATCACGCCAGTTCATTCTTCCAAAACAGATTGGGGCCTTTAGTCAAGTAACTCGATTGTCATTTAATACTTGTACTGATATACAAATATATATATCCTTTAGGGCATGTAATACAGGACGACACAAAAGAACATGCACAATTAGAAGCTAAATCAATTAATTAAGCTGTTTTAGGCCTGAAGTTTAGAGATAACAGACCTTGACATGAGCTTTATCTCAAAATGTTCACTTATCTGTATTTCCTCTCCTCCGCAGGCACAATTCCGCCTATTAAGTCAGCGCGAGGGGAAGGGGATGATGTTAAAAAGCTTTTCTCTATCGGCTGTCCTGTCATCCTAGTCACATTGGGTATGGCTCTGCTCTTTATTATCCGCAAGAAACGCAAAGAAAAGAGACTCAAGAGACTCAGAGGTGAGCGAAAGAGACAGGAAAATATACTTTACATTTGAATATACAGATAAAATATATTATTAAGTTTATCAAATAATTTCAAAGCTTCTAGTTGAATATTCTATTATGTCATAAATTTGTATTATGCAACTTTACAGCTTTTTAATAAAATGCATCTGTTTTCGTATGCAGATGCTAAGAGCTTGGCTGAGATGCTTATCAGGTAAGGATATAGTTAATAGTCTGTATATAGACTGAACTCAAATATGAAATCTACACATCAATTTTCTGTATTTGAGGAACTGGCAGTGGCAATACTTTTTTTCCTCTGTGTCTGTGTGTGTCTACCTGTGTTTGTTTTGCACCTGGAGCAGTAAGAACAATCGAAGTTTTGACACTCCAGTAAAAGGCCCACCTCAGGGACCCCGACTACACATTGATATCCCGCGTGTGCAGCTGCTTATTGAAGATAAAGAGGGAATCAAACAGATAGGTCAGTGTGTGTGCAGTCATAAGCACAAGTCATAAACAAGTGCAATATACCTGTAAAACAATAATAAATGTCAATTATATGTTTTAAAATGTATTTTAGTTCAAAACCTTGGGATCTGAATGTTTTTAATTATTAAATATTTAAATAGTGAAATTGCTCAGCACAAAAAAATGAAGTTACGACTTAAAAGAAATGTACTTTTTTAATCAATGTCCTTTCCTTTTAATTGCTCAATTAAAAATGACAAAAGAATAAGAAACATACATTTTCCTCAAGACACACATGTATTTCTATATTGTGCGTGATAGGTGAGGACAAGGCCACCATCCCTGTGACGGACACTGAGTTTAGCCAATCAGTAAACCCTCAGAGCTTCTGCACAGGCGTGTCTGTGCATCACCCCGCCCTCATACAGAACACAGGCCCTTTGATTGACATGTCGGACATCAGGCCGGGCACCAGTAGGTCATAGCTCACCCACTCGTTCCATAATAGACTTACTAGTGGAGAATGTTTCATACAAGGTCTCATTTTACGTTTCTCAGATCCAGTATCGCGAAAAAGTGTGAAATCTGCACACAGCACAAGGAACCGCTATTCAAGTCAGTGGACTCTAACTAAATGCCAGGCATCCACACCTGCTCGCACTCTCACCTCAGACTGGCGGACAGTGGGCTCGCAGCATGGCATTACAGTTACAGAGAGCGACAGCTACAGTGCCAGCTTGTCCCAAGACACAGGTCTCACACAAATTTTACATATTTATAGTCTACCTACTTTGATCATTTCATGTGTAGGTTAAATGGCACCTTTTTTGCCAATCAACTGATTAATAATGTGTTCACACTTAATTTGTCGTCTTGTGACCTCAGATAAGGGACGTAATAGTATGGTGTCAACAGAGAGTGCGTCTTCCACATACGAGGAGTTGGCCAGAGCATACGAACATGCTAAACTGGAGGAGCACCTACAACATGCCAAGTTTGAGATTACCGAGTGCTTCATCTCTGATAGCTCGTCTGATCAAATGACCACTGGCACCAATGATAACGCAGACAGCATGACCTCTATGAGCACGCCATCTGAACCAGGAATCTGTCGCTTCACTGCCTCTCCGCCCAAACCACAGGACTACGACCGTGGCAAAAATGTGGCAGTGCCCATTCCCCACCGAGCCAACAAGAGTGAGTTGATCTAAAGTTGATATTCTCTAGAGTTAAACTGTTTTACTGTTGAGATTAACTATATTTTAATCCATTCAGCCAATTTCAGAATATAACGGGAGCAATTTTAGCCTATTGATTTCTAATCGAATTAAACTATTAGCATATCCAATTAAACTACATTAGAGTCAAGCTTTAAATAGGAAAATAATTGAACCTCTTTTTGATTTTTTTTTAAATATATAAGCTGAATGGATTTAAAAAAATTGTGAAAAAAAAGTGAAACTGGTGACTCCAGGTAACTTTCAAAATTAGACTTTATGAGAAAAAAAAGTGGAGGGTTCCTTTAAGTGGGAAATCTCAAGAATTTTCATATTGATGATGTAATGTTCAGCCTTCTTATTATCAATTATATACTGTATATATTAGTATTTTAATAGAACATTTTTAATAGATTTACTTTTTCCTGCAGGTGAGTACTGTAACCTCCCCCTATACATGAAGACGGATCCTTTCTTCCGAAAACAGGCAGAGCTGCACGATCCCTGCCCGGTGGTCCCACCTCGCGAAGCATCCATTCGGAGCCTCGCTGCCCGGGCCTATCACACACAGGGCCGTCACATGACATTAGACCCCTCCAAACAGCAGGCCCTGACACTGGGCCACGGTGGCCTGAGCAGCCTGACCAGCTCAGGGGCCTCTGGTACATCGGGCCCACCCTCAAGCGGGGCCGCTGGGAGCTCCAGCATCAGCTCAGGCACAGCCACCCTGCCCCAGAGGACTCTAACCATGCCCAGCACCTCCTCCACATCCTCAGCCCCGAGTGGGGCAGCTGCCGCTGGAGCAGGGGCGAGTGCAAGCTCCACAGGAGGCAGCGGCCCGACACCCGGGAGCTCCAAGGTTGGAGGATCCAGAGACTCTCTGCTAGAGAGCAGCTCGTCCGGCCTAGGCAGATTGCAAAAGCAGAATGCTGGGGCGTACTCCAAATCCTACACTCTGGTGTAGCTCACACATGCGTATACAGATACAGTACGTTGACACGCAAACCTGGAGTCTGGGCAGGGGCGGAAATGAACAATGGCGGGACAGGGGTCTCTCTCTCTCCTTTCCTCTCTGTTTCCTTAATTTGCTTTCATTTTTAATCTTTTGCTCACGCTTTTTATCCAGCCTTCTCCAGGATTAAATATGCCAAACCCTATGACCCTTCCCCTAATTTTGCCTTCTTTTATTTGTCTTACGTTTTTGTCCTCCTCTCTGACTTTCTTCCCCACTCGCCTTTCTCTTCTCTCTGTCAAAGACACCTTGGACCTTATGCACAAAATGCTTTCCATGTGCACTTCTTCAGTTGATTTCTCAACTTCAGAAAATAGCGAAAGAGGTTTTAAGAGATTTATTGTTTCACATTAACCCATCTAGATGTTTTTAGGCGGTCAAAAAAAAGTCTCTCGTTTTTTTTAATTTTGGCTCTCGCATAACGTCATACTGCAACGCATTGCCTCGGAAAGCTTATGCATAAACAAATCCACTACGGTGTCCACTTTCCGCCCCTCCTGGTCCACATCCGTCTGGAAAAAAGTCTCAACCGCCTGAATCGAGTCTTTGCGATTTTTTTCATGCAATTGATGACACAGTATAGAGTGTTATTGACTATTTTTTAAACAAACAAGAAAAATCACGAAAAAAATGTCTGGAGCCATTTTCACAACAGATGTATGATTACTGTACTTTTATTATTACTTTTTTTTGTTCGGTTTTCTATTTTTAAAATTTTGAACTTTCGCACTAAGGAGGGTCGGGTGGATCCACTGAGCTTTCTCAAGCTTGTGTATGTGTGGTGTGTGTGCATGTGTATGTATATGTGTTAAGATATATGTATACATGTAGTCAGCACACACCTTTAAAAGGACCTCTCGACCAGGCCTGCACTTGGTCTCTCAGCATCGGAAAGGGATCTGTTTGGAGATACCAAGTGCCGCCCACTGAGCTACATGTCCCGAGTCCATCTGAAAAGGGGTCATGGGATGGAGAGAATACCGAAAGGGTAGAATCATCTCCCTTCTTATCTCTCTCTCTCTCTCTCTCTCAACTCCTTTTTAAAATGAAAGAAAGGCTCTTGTTTTGCCGGTTGTTTGTTTGTTCGATTGTTTGTGTTTGATGCCATATACTTAATCACCCCTCCTTGCCCAACCAGACCTCCCTGAAAAAGTTTTACCACTTCCTCTGTCTCACTGTGAACACCTAACAGCCTCTCCTGGATGGACCGATCACAGGCAGAAAGGCGGGAAGAGGGCACAGAGGTAGGGAGGAAGTAGTGGCAGATGGGCGCATGAACAGAGAGGGAGAGATATCTGCCATCGCTGTGTAGCTTTTCTGTATTTATTCATTGTTTCTCTTTATTCTTTGCTTTCCTTCCCCACATGAAGACTCTAACGGTCATTCCTATTCGAAGGTCTTAGAGACTCTAGCTTTAGGTAGCGCAGGGGTGGATAGAGAAGGGAATGAGTGAAACATAGGAGGGGAAGTTTTTCGTTCAGCCCCTAAATGAATCGAATAGCCTCTGAACCCTCCTTTGTTCACTCAATTTCCAAAGCAAAGCCCCATCACAGAGAAACTTCCAAAAATCAACAAACTCTCCCAATGATTTAAATGGAAAAAGTAGTACATCAGGGCTCCTGCAATACAAAAGAAAAGAAAAAAAGAAAATATATTGCAATGTTTGTTGTCAAAATATATACATATATATTTCTATCTAAAGATATAGTAAATATATACGTGGTGAGAGCAGAGATTTAATGCCATATCTAATTGAAAAATAAATTTTTTATTTTAAAAAAAGATTTGAAGACAATCGCTCAGTGGGAGGTGCAGCAGTAAGCGAGAGGAGGTGTCTATCACGAAATGCTAAGATAAACGGGTAACATAACTAAGAAAGATTGAAAAAGAACAGCAGAGGGTGTGTTTTGACATACAACAGCTGTAGCCGTGTTGGGAATTCTGGGAAAAGATCTCTGAGGTTCCCAAAGTAACTTCCTGTCATCGTTATAATCAGCCGGGCTGCATAGTGCAACATGCCAGTATGGTATGAAGGAGATATTTATGGACATTTCCCAACACACTCTCTACAGTTGCTTGGAAACGATGGAAATTTGCCACTGCAACACGTAGATGGACTCGCGACATCTGTGCGTGCCATCTCAATCCATGCACCATCTCTACTGCCCAATGAGTAGCTTAAAATACCCTTGGTGCTTTGAGAGCTTTCCATCAGGCCCTTAAAGAGACAGTTCATCCAAAAATGAAATCTCAGTCATCATTTATTCACACTGATGTTGTTTCTATACCTGTGTTAACTGCTTTTGTTGAGGAATTTTTGTCCAAACAATGCAAGTAGGGAATTGTTGAGACAATTTTGATTAAAGAAAAAATGGAATTCTGATTATTTCAGAAATAATCTGGTTACAGTATATCTACAAAACTACAGGGTGTCCCATTTGTTATTTGAGCTTGCAGAAGGGTGCTTGCAAGTCCATTTGTGACAGATATGTTCCCCTTAATGTGCACTTCGCACTGAGGGGAGCTTCACAGCAGACCTCAACCCAGTAAAGAGACATCACAAAAGCGATGGCAAAAGTGACAGACTCTGTGGAAGTGTTTAGGGTGCCATTTCAGATTGGGCCAGTGGCCACAATATTGAAGGGTCATTCCAAACTGAAAGCAAGACTTCAAAGGGGCCAATTCGAAGGGCAATCCTGAATGAATTCATGGGACAATTTTCGATCCCATTATACTTTTCTCTACATACTCATCACTCACCAAGATTTACAATAGGAGGGTAGGACTTAGGGCATATGGATGAGACCTTCAAAATGGAACACAGCCCCAGTATGTAGCTACTATTGCTGCACAAAATCTTGTCCGCTAGAACTATCCATCAACAGGAAGTTCATTTTAAACATTTATGGTGATGGTACAGTTATAGTTAGTATCTCTCCACATATACCTAAACTCATATTTTGAGTGTGATTTAATAGCCATGAAAGATAAAACACAAAATAAACCAAGATGAATACCTATGGGATGTCATGATAATATTAATATTAATAATAATAATAATAATAATAATAATAATAATAATAATAATAATAATAATAATAAGCAATGTTCATAATAATTTAAAGTACCACAAATTTGGAATACATAGACTTTCATTGTATGGACAAAATAGCTAAAAACTATTTAAAAAAAAATCTTCATATGGATTGTTGGCAAAAAATGGCAAAGGTTTAGAAAGGGTGTCCAAACTCAGCCCTGGAGGGCCGGTGTCCTGCAGAGTTTAGCTCTAACTTACTTCAACAAACTTGCCTGAAGTTTCTAGTATATCCAATAAGAGTTTTTTTAGCTGGTTCAGGTGTGTTTGATTAGGGTTGGAGCTAAACTCTCCAGAACACCGGCCCTTCAGGACTGAGTTTGGACACTCCTGGTTTAGAATGTTGTGTGACTGAACAAATGATGACAGAATGGTGAACTATAGCATTAAGGTGAGATCGCTCTTGTGATTTTCAAAAATCAAGCTTTTGGCACATCTGATACTGTAGGTCAAACCTTCTAAATCAGGGGAAAGATTGCTACATTTATGTACTCCATATTGATGGATGTCTTAGAACATGCAACCCCTGCAATAGACACAGGAAATAGTACACCTTTATTGTTTGTTCAACAGGCTTCAGTTTTAGGCAGCCGTCTGAGCATATCTCATGATAGAAAGACTTGACACAACAACTCCTATGGTTAAGAACAGGGACATGCCATGTTGGGTTTGAAATTGAGCGAATTGATTGAGAATATATCTGTTTGTGGCATATGAAGGAAAAAAAAAATCTGTTTGACTTACCAGGAGATGTTTTATTGGTGGCTTGATAAAATAGCATTGTGTTACATTGTACCCCAAAGTTGTGTAGATAAATTTGATCACCCAGATCTAACCCAATCTATAGACAGATTTGCAAAGAACGTGGACTTGTTTAAAAGAAGAAAAAAAAACAGTGAAAGAAGTATGTATTCCTCTTATTGCTGCTCAAATGCCCACTGACTGGGTTATTTATGTCTGTCTGATGGCAGACATGCCCAGTGCATTTTGCCATGAACATGTTTCATTAGGATTAGACCAATATCTATATCAGTGTTCATGTCTGTTCAGGTGAAAAGATTCCCCTTGACCACCCCCCATGCCCCATGTATTTTTCTTTTTTGTTATCTTAAAAAAATGTTTGCTGACTTTAAAAGAACTTAATTTCATCTTCGGTTGCATTATTTATTTTAAATAACAGAGGTTTCCAACTGTTTGTGTTTGGTTCGATGACAATTTATGTTGAAAAGAAATGCAGTTGTGTTACGCAATGGGGCAGGCCTGTTTAGCAAGTCGTATCAGGGACCCCCAAACTCCAACCAATCATAGAAAAAGCTATGTGGATTTGGGAGGAGTCGGGAATAGAACTCCTCCCTACATGCCTGTTTCCCCGCTCAAATTAGCCCCTTTTTCCTGACCAATAAAAAAAATTCCTCCTGCTATATCCAAGGCATCCCTGTCAGCATAATTTCTAATCAACAAATAAAGACTCTTGTATATATGAAACTGTTTTGTATAAATAATTACTATTTTCGACATCTCCATTAGCAACCAGGGCACAATTAAGTCTGGTTAAAGGTATAACTTTAAATGTGAGGGGATTAAAGAGACACAAAAAAGTATAAAATCCAAGAAAAAAGACTTTACACCTTGAGTTTTGAAATGGGCACATGAACCCAGACTAGACGTCTGACATTTGAGTTCTTTTTCTCCTTTTTTATAATTTGTCCTATGTTTTGATTCATTTATCTTGTTGGATGTTTTGTTTGTTTTTACTTTTGTTTGGTTTCTACCTTTTTGGTTAACTTGACGAAAAATGGCATTGCATGCTCTGAATATTTTGCTGGTTATTAAAAGATAAAGGAAAAGGTGACAAATAACTAAAAGAAAAAAAAACTAAAAAACACGGAGGGGATTCCTAAACTTTTATGGAAAAAGTTGCTTCAATTTGCAATTGCTTGTGTTTAAATATACATTTTTTTCTATGAAAACAAAACAAAAACAGAAAAAGAGTACTCCAACACCTTGTGCAATAAAGCTATCTTTCTATGAATGGTGCCTTGTTCCTTGTGTGATTTTATTTTCTTCTTTAAAAATACACAATAACGATTTATTTCATCAACAAACATGTGATAAACGATATCATATTGAATTGTGAGAGCCTTGAGCCTTGTGAGACCCTGTAGAAATATGCAACAACAGTCAATAAGCTTGTATTTAAAGCAGATACTGGAGGGGGAAAATATGTGATTGTCATATATTATTCTTAAAAAAATGATGTGCAATTTATTCTCTTGTACCTTTTTCAAAACTTTTTCACTTATTTTAGTATGGCTAATAAATGGGATACTCTTTTAAAGCTGGCACATATACATATCTCATTATCAACTCACCTTGGAATTCTAAGGTTCTATCTGCGTTCTAAATGATTTTGAGATATTGAGCTTCAAAGTTGTTGCATTCCATAGCAAAGAGTGCGTGTGTAAAATTTGTTTTCTAAATAAAAGTTTCAAACTGTAAACAACTTATAAAAAAAAACATCCAATAATATACATTGGATATACATTGGAGTTGTCAATTAATAAGAATATGCCAATAACTCAATTTTGACAAAAATGTAACTGTATAATTCTAAGGTGTATATATATATATATATATATATATAGTTTTTACTGCAAATTTCACATCCATTAACGCTGGCATTGAAACATCTGTTTACATTTTCAAAACAAATATGCACAGAATTATGGGATCAGAAAAATATCAATCTGAAAACTATTTTTATACTTTAAATAAGGAAAATAAACATGCATTATGGATGTGACGAAAAAGTCTGCGAGTTTACAGTATACAACATACTTTGTAGATATTCTGTGGATTAATCTGCACAGTCCAAAAGAAATAATGATAATCACGAGGATAAGTGTCAGCTCTCTATAGAACAAAAATGTTTGGTTTTATTTTAATTTACATCTTTGCATTTATGAGGAAAAAGCTTCGTTATGGATGTGACACTTTTCTGTTATGGATGTGACTGATGTGAAATTTTCACTTGTGAGATTTAACTGGAATTCATGTAATGATAATTGAAAAATATAAAAGGTCACTATATTGCAAATAGCAAAAAAATAATAGTAATAATATATATATATATATATATATATATATATATATATAATTTTATATTATATATATATGCATTTTATTTCAGAAACAGTAACAAAATTAACTGAGGTAAAGTTATGTTTGCACATTCGTTCAGGGACAACTTGTGACACGCTCCCTACCAAGGTACTTTAAATATTAGGCCTGAAATCACATGCACGTATGACTTCAAAACAACATTAGCACTATTTACTTGACTGTAATAAATGTTGTACTTTGATCGTCACTGGCTGCTAGTAGGATTTCACTGTTTAAAATTTGCATTTAAAAATTGCAACATTTCTGAAATGATATTAGGAGAATGTTAATGTGCAAATAAAAAACAACTAAACCAACTAAAAACCAACAAGGCTACAAAACCATCACAAAAATAAATTTGAGAATATAAATATTGAACCATTTCAACTGCATTTAACATTTTGATTAAAGTTTTAAAATGTTATTTTATGTTTACGCTTGTGTATTTTAGTCTAATTTCAAACATCCTACAGTGTTTTGCTTTCTGCAATAGTAATTATTCAGCTCATAATGTCAGTATGATGATGGGACTTTCGGGAATGAAACACAACAACTTGCTATAAAATAGGCATACGGTACTACTTTAACTTAACAGGAAAATTTAACATTAGACTACCTTGAAAACGATGCCTCTTTTGCTCTCGTCTCGACTCCAGGTGCATTTTTTCTTCGTGGCTAAATTAGCAACTCCAAACCAAATAAGTGTAGCTCCTCGTAGCTCCCTCTGTTGGTGAAAACATTCACTACATTTCTGCACTGTAGCGAGTTTAATTGTTTGCTTTGATTCCTTCTTTCTTTTTCTTTTCATTACATTCGAGGCTGTTTAAATGTAAGCGTTCTGTCAAGCCGGAACATTTCCGAAGATATGCCCAATGAGGCACAGGATACCATAAACAGGTGCTCCATTATAAAATTACTTCCTATCCACTTATAGAAAATGAAAATAGAAAATGAAAATGTAATAGAAAATGCAAAATGTATTTTTAAAAGTAATTCTAATTAAATTAAAATGTAAATTTAAAGTAATTTAATTTAGTCATCATGCTTTATTAAATGCATGTAGTTGTGGCTTTACTAAATTTAATGTTCATTAATAATAATACTTAAACTAAAGATAAGAAATGAAAGCGTCTTACCAGTTACATACAGTTCAATCCACTTGTAACACTATAAAAATTAAAAACTTATGTTTACAGTGTATACATATGATTTTTTTTTAATTTAATTTCAGATTAAAGACATTATTTCTATTTTCGATTGGTTTGTGTAAAACTGAGTGCAAGAATTAATACGCATATTTGTGTTTTTCACTAGCAGCAACTCACCAGCAGAGGGAAGAAAGACACTACATCATTCAGAAAGAACTTGGGACTTAAATGTTTATTGAATGTGATAGTACATTGCCATGGCAGTTTACAAAAACACTCATATGATATCTCTTATTTTAGAGCTGAAAATTTCTCATCGCTCAATGTATTTTACACTTTGCTTCACACCTAGGCACATTGCACTCATTCACCCAGGCACATACATACCTACATACAGTATAATGTAGCATGTAAATGTTGCATGTAAAGTACATTGTTGCATAATAGAGATTAACCTTAAATAATTACAGAAAAAAATAATCATAAATATCTAAAGTTAAATGGATAGCTTACAAATACACAAATAAAAATATACTCACAAATTATTCACCCTCAAGTGTTTCCAAACCTTTTTTTTTACGCTGTTGATCACAAAACAAGATATTTTGAAGAATGTTTTATCTGTCGAGATCCATAATAGGAACAACAACAACTACTATAGAAGTCAATGTTTACCAGTTTTCAACATACTTCAAAATATCTTCTTTTGTGTTCCTTAGGAAAAAAACTCAGATATGTATGTGTGACATGTAATGATAACATCATTTTAATTTGTGTGTTTGTGTGGTGTGTGTGTGTGTGTGTGTGTGTGTGTGTGTGTGTGTGTGTGTGTG
>CAIGQQ010038083.1:632452-661216 GCA_903798035.1 Danio albolineatus | reverse complement strand
TGTTTAAGTTGATTGAATGTGTTAAATGTAGTTGTACAGATTTTTTTACAGATTTTTGCTGAACCAACAAAAAAAACCAAGCAATTTCAACATTTGTCAAGTTGGATTTTTTACAGTGTGCATTATTTGCACCAAAGTTCTTGTTAACAAATGCATGAGGCCGAATAAAGACATTTGCAGATGACTCATCCACCAATACCAGGAGAAGCCCAGCGCATAGTTTGAGTGCAAGGCAAAATAATTGACACTCACCCAAAATTAGATGAGGGACGTCACAGCTACTGACAAGAAACCTCTAACAAATTGGCAACTATATAGGGCCAATTTAAAGGCCAAAGGCTTATGCTTTTTTCTTACAAATAGCCTACTGATGTTTTGCTTTTAGGCTATTTTACATTAGGCTATTATTTGTGCATAAGCATATCTAGATATAGTAATAAACATACCGTTTGATTGAAAACAACATATTTTGTCATGCTTACTGCAAACTTATATGAGTGATAATATTATTAAATGTTCAGGGGGCCTTGCAATATTTTCCAGGGGAAAAGGAGGTCTCAGGTAAAAAAACATTGAGAACCACTGAAGTATAGAATAAAAAGTCTAATGCAGTGAAAAATATATTTAATATTGTGTATGACTCTCATCAGCTTGGAGAACTCCATCCATACATCTCTGCAATTACTCAAATAACTTATTAATAAAGTCATCTGAAAGGGCAAAAAAGCATTCTTGAAGGACTCTCAGAGTTAATCAAGATTCTTTGGATTCATCTTCATCCCTCCTCCATCTTCCCCCAAACATGCTCAAAATTATTGATGTCTGGTGATTGGGCTGGCCAATCCTGAAGCAACTTGTGCCTCTTTGCTTTCAGAAATTTAGATGTGGAAGCTTGAGTATAAGGAGCATATCTCACTGAAGAATTTGCCCTCTACTGTGGTTTGTAATGTAATGGGCAGCACAAATGTTTTGATACCTCAGGCTGTGTAAGTTGTCATGCACTCTGCAGATATCTTGCACACCCCAATTCTGCATGTAACCCTAAAGCATGATTTTTTTTTTAATATTAAGAGAGTATATATATATATATTTTTTAAATGTGAAAAAGTATATCCATTGATATACTCTCACCGAATAATGTCCAGCATTAAGCAATAAAATAGATGCAAAATTGTCACAAAATACAAAAGACATTGTGTATAGTGCTACTGAAAAATAGCACTAGATATTAACTTAAGAATGTTGTGTTAAATTACTTCAATATTTCTCATTCCCTCTTTCTGTCTTTCTTTGTATGGTGAATATCAAGGTCAAACTAACCAATTAAATAAATAAAAAACAATGTCCAACAGGTTTCTTAGAATCATATAACATCTTACAGGACAAAAGGGAAAATCAATCAATCAATGTTATATAGGATTGTAAGAATTAAAAAATCTCACAACATGACGCTGAGAAAATGATGAGAACTTTCATTTATGGACGAACTGTCCCTCTAACAAGTTTCAGAAATTCACACCATCTCAAAAATGCTTTTACACTTTGTTTATACGTCACTGCTTTGAGGTTTACAAGAGAGCCGGCGCATCCTTGTGTCCTTGAATGCTCAAAAGCATCAGCAATGCCGGTATAATCACGTGTCGCCTCTCTGTCTTTCCTGCTGGAATGTGCGAGACATGGTGGCAGAGACAGATCACTCAGGTGTGAGACGTCTCTGGCGGGACATTCCACACATTCCTCTTCAGCGGGATATGTGCGATGCAATGTGTTCAAGCCGCTGAAGTCATGTCACGGTCCTCAGAGTCACTCCATGCAGTGCCAATTATTTTCACTCAAATGGAATGTGGCTTTTTTCAGTGTTACAAGAAATGTGCATGAAAGTATTTCTTGAACAATATTTACTGGCTGATTTCTCTTCAAAAGCACTGCATGAGCAGTAAATATCCATCTAAAAGTCTCTGGCCGTTATATAACATTATGAAAGTCAAAAAGTGTCAAGTATGATGACCAATACTTGGAATTTGTGCTCTGCGTTAAACCCATTAAAGTTCAAACACACACACACAGGGGCTCCGCTAGCAATTTTGGGCCCCATGAAAAAATATGAGGATGGGCCCCCTACTACCAAGCTAGCTATCCAAACTCTTTGTCTGCAATGTATACTGACGTATGCTGTTTATTATTGATTTTGTCCACTACTTATCAGTATTTAGTAAGAGAACGGCCATGACTGTAGCTAGCAGATGATTTATTGTTCAAATGCAAATGTAGTACAAAAAAAGGAACAGAAATCAAATATTCACTGAAAATTTTACATTTCTAAACACACAAAACACCAGTGTGTAACTATTTAAATAACTGTACTGCAATAGTGTCTCATACAATGTGCAATACACTTTGATTGAGGATTTTCAAGCAAGAAGGCCAGGCATTTGGCACTTGGAATTTAGTTACTGTCAGGTTAATCAACAGACCGTTTCAAGTGTATTTATGTGGTGTTTATTTGGTTTGCAGTGTGCTGGATTTTGCACTCTGTTAATAAAAATTTGTTTAAATTTTTTTTTTATTATTTGCCGACAAGAAGGCCAGGGTTTTGCCATTTAAGTAATGGCCAGTTTAAACAAAAGAATATTTCTTATTTATGGGTCTCATTGTAGTTTAATTTTGTGTCTTATTGATTTAGTGTATAGTGTGTCATTTGGGATGCAGCTAATGAAATAAATGACCAAAATACCAAATAATAGCCTACCTGGCATGAGTGTAAACGCATTCACCATCGGGATGCGCTATAATCACACTCACAGGAGAATACTGCTCTCACAATCCAAAATAAATAAAGTTATCCAACATGTGCGCGTGATAGCTCCGCCCCTTCTGTTACATGCTCAAAGCTGCGGTCGTTGAGTGTGTGAAATGTCCATCATTACACACTTCTGTTTACCGGCTAAATTAGTGCATCATCCGGGTAAATAAAGTGCATTATTGTTAGAGTTTTCAGTGTGAACGCACTACTTACACTATTTATACTAACAAAAATGCCATAGAATAGTGCATACGTATGCGATTTGGGACGCAGCTGATGTTAACCTTGATAACATTGCTGCTGCTTTGACAGTTTACCTGACGATCGCACTCAAAGCATCAACTCTCTTACTGCTACTGACGGACTGAACCATACAGCGAAAGGAGGGGGGTGCAATTTGACAGTGACAGTTGTGACAGACACAAGGGACAGATATAAGCCGTTTTTTTTTTTTTATTTCTAATAAATTGTTTTACTTGTAATTTAGAGATACATTCATAATTTATATTACATTATAGTACTGTTATTAATTATAAAGCAGATCTCTGTGGGCCCCTAGAGTCCTAACTTTCCCATCCTTAGCGGCGCCCCTGCACACACACACGCACACACACACACACACACGCACGCACGCACGCACGCACGCACGCACGCACGCACGCACGCACGCACACACACACACACACACACACACACACACACACACACACACACACACACACACACACACACACACACCATGAACACACACCCAGAGCAGTATACTGTAGTCCACAGTATACTGCTCCCCCGTTCCCCGTTCCTGGAGTTCCACAGCTCTGCATAGTTTAGCTTCAGCTCCAATTAAACACACCTGATCAAACTAATTGAATCCTTCAGTCTTATTTGAAATGTACAGGCAAGTGTGCTGTATGTTTGAAACTATAATATGCACCATTTGGCACCATTGTTGTAGCAGTCGTTGTGGTGCCCATGTGAGCATTTGGTGGTTCAGTGCCTTACTCAAGGGTCTCACATAAACTGTGGTATACTGTAGATGGTGCATGGAAGACTCAAGTTGACAATTCAAATGAGACCTTAGCTAGCCTCAAATTGAATCCAAAGGTTGCAGGTTGCAAATCCACAACCTTTGAATTCAATTTGGAGCCAGCTAAGATCTTAAAAGAAGATTCAACTCAACATGGCTTGCCCTAAATCTTTGGCACACTGTCAGAAACAAAGGTATCTTCATTTGTACCTTAAGATTCCATATTGGAACCTCAACCTTCTTTTTTTCTCATTCACCTTCTCCTTGTTCTATTCATTATTCTATTTTTGTCTCTCTCCTCCTCATCATCCTTAATTTTTTATATGCTTTGAGAGTTGAGGTGTTGCCTGTTCAGAAATGCTCTTCTAAAGATATTGCATGAACCCAGTGGTTATTTGAGTGACTGTTGCTTTAATATCAGCGCAAACCTGTCTGGCCTTCATCTCTGATGTCTTGCGTCAAAAAGGCATTTTAAACACAAAACTGAAACCCATACTGTATTTTCACTTCTTCAAACCAAATAATAGAGATGGTTGTGTTATTCTCAGACATCAAAAAACATGCTACATTTAAAGCCACTTACACTACTGTACAACACATTTGGTTTTTACTCAGTTCTGTTGCTCAGTTTGAACTTGTATGCATTGACCATGTGTCCATGTCTAAATGCATTCAGTTGCTGCTATGTTATTGGCTGATTAGAAATTTGTGTTAATGAGCAGTTGTTAATAAATTATCCTGTAACTGTATCTATCATGCAACAGTACAAAGCCAAGACAACCATTACAGTTGGCATACAAAAGAGCTAAAACCTTATTATTAAATATAAATGACTAGCAGCATGATTTGACTATATTCTGACAGACACACCACATGCCAAAAGTAAAGCAACTTTACTTTCTTTAGTAAAGACTCTTGTGGGTGATTGTCCCTATAAATAGTGCCCTGTGATAAACTCTGGATAAAATTGCCAACAAAATAACAACCTTTATACTTACAGTTCTAATTTGTAAAAGCTGAGGATCCAAATGGAAATAAACTTATATTTAGAGAGCATTTAATCATTGATATCTACTGTAAATGTATATGGTAACTGTATGAAACATGTTGTTTAAGCTCAGGACGTCCACACAGACTTCTCTTCTAGAGACTCTAATTCATTAAGACACAAATTCCTCTCCATTGGATTACAGGCACCTGAGTAATGCCCAAGCCTAGATTTTCTGAGGTTAGCAGCGAGGGAATAGTTTAAGTGTGTGTTGGCCTTGAACAGTACCTAATTTACTACTGTCTGGCAGCCATTGGAATTAAGACTTAATCATATTGCGCAACTTCAGAAGAAAGATAGAAAAGGATGCATTGCCTAGAAAAGTAGTTCACATGGAAACCAACGGTATAAGAAAGAAACTTAAATTGAGACCAAATCATTGCAGAAGGGTCACCCACATATGTGAGGGCCACGTTAAAATTCTCCTCTCTTTGTCCACCCACCAGAGTTGCCCTCTTTCACCTTCACCTTCACTCTTTCTGTTTATTTGTTCCTCAAGCAAAATCCTTTCAAAGTGAACTTAATTAGTAGATTGCAGTAGTCACATTGCAGTGTGAATTTAGGACATACTGTACGGGCTTAATAATCATGAAAATAAATTCACAATGCAAAGCAATAGACCCTTGTCACATGACATCATGCGGTTACGGTTTCACTCCACGCAGTGTATCGTTACTTCCGTCTACACAGAAATCCCCATAAAGAACTTACCCAGTCGGCTGTATATTTACTACAGATACAGTTAGACTGTGACAATGGCTGTTTTTTGTTGTCTGCATTCTAGATGAGACATCTGACATTTATAATAATAATTTAAAAAAACTTACAGATCATCTAGATTTCCGCTTGAACCAAGAAAATGGGACTATGTCTGCGCCAATAGCCTAGTGGTTAGTGCGTTATGTTCGATTACCGGCTCGAGGTCCTTTGCCGACCCTTCCCCTATCTCTGCTCCCCATACTTTCCTGTCTCTAAATTTCCACTGCCCTATCATAACAAAAGTGAAATCCTCTAAAAAAATAATTATTTAAAAAAGAAAGAAAAGAAAATGGGACTATCAAAAGAGTGTACAGCTTTGTGTTGCTGTCTTTACTGCAGATGAAGTTGGTGTGTACTTGTCAGTATTCGTCATATAAAGATTTCAGATGTTTACAAGGGTGCTGAACATTTTTTTTAATTTTATTTTTATTATTTTTTGTGTCCTAAAGAATAAGTAATAAATAAAACCATGGGTGTTTTACTGTGTTTGTTTACAGTGGACAGCTCATTTACGAACACATTCATATTATTTACTACTGCTCAGTTCTCTGGTATTTTTTTTCTGAATATTTTAGCTATTTTACTCATGAACATAAAACATTTAAGTCTATTTAATATTCAAATTAAATGAAATAGAATAACAATGTTTTATGTGACTCTTACTAATCAAACAAAATCATTATAAAATTTACAGTTGCACCAAGAAAAATAACACCAAAAAGACTGCATTTTAATTCAGAATTATTAGATTATGAATTTATTTGTAGCATTATTAATTAAAAGGTTTTACATATATATAATTCAATCTACCCAAAAGGTGGCTGTAGGACATGATTCATTCATTTAAATGGAGGAACTGAACAAAACATTAATGGATTAATAAATAATAAATGACAAAACTGATTGCATTTATAGACATACTTACCAGGTATAAGAAGATTTAATAAAGAATTGTACTCATGCTGGAACATTTACATATAACAGATAATATAAATGTATATTCAGAGCAACATTAAAGTAAAGATAAATCTATTATTGAGGAGATAAACTTAATTAATAAGTGAAAAGGTTACAAACATATACTTTCCTTGATGAACATTTGGACACATCTTGATTATTTGTAAATTTTCCAGAAGTCTCCTATTCATTCAAAGGTAAACTGGAACTAAAAATACACTGCGTTGCTGATAGGGGGAAGTAAAGTGACGTCATTGTGAAAAGGGTCTATAATATATTATAATGGTTTCATTTTAGTTACAAAAACATATTATTTCTTTGGACTCATTAAAACCAAAAGAACAACTAAATGTACAGTAAATAACTAAAAAGACAACTATAAATATATAGCTATACAGTAAATGTCACATGACTGTACACTCTAGTGCAGGGGTGTCCAATCCTGCTCCTGGAGATCTACCTTCCTACAGAGTTCAGCTGCAACCTTGATCAAACACACCTGTATTAAGCCGCAGTCACACTGCACTTTTTACCCCATAGACTTCCATTCATACAGGTGCGAATGCTTCAGACCAAAACTGCAAGCTTGTGCAACAAGTATCACAGTTTGCTGCATTGCAAAGTTCAAGCTTGGTGAACTCTGACCTGCAAAATCGCATCACATGACTGCGTGAGACCAATCGAAGATCAAAACATGACCTCTCTGGACAGAAATTTCAAATATGGACCAATCGCTTGTGTTTTAAAAAGTCTAACTATCTTGTTTAATTCTGCCCGTTTTCGCAGCACCATACAACATAATTTTGTATCCTCAAACTCTAGTGTGACTGTGAAATCACTTAGATTAGGTTAGTTTGTTTAGTTGTTTTTGGTCAGAGTTGGAGCTGAACTCTGCAGGTACGTAGGTACACACCAGCAAAAATTCCAGTGTTAAATATACAGTGTGATTTTTTTGGGGGGTGTTGTTCAGTGTTAAAACCGGAGTACATTTTAATCCACGAGTGTGAACGAGTGTATATTTAAGATTTTTTTTTCAGTGTGTAACTTTTAACTCAGTACTCTGTGTATTTCCCACTAGTGATGGGAAGTTCGAACTCGAACCGGTTCTTTCAGACAAACAGTGATCAAACCAGTATATTTTACTTAAACTTGAAACATGTCTTGCTGCATTTTAAAATGCAAAGAGTTGAATGTATTGAAATTATTTCTGAAAAGATTTATAAACATTTAATAAATTTTAACTATTTTCAACATATTTGATCACTGTTATCTGTCACACACACCAACTGATAATATAAGAAAAAAGGTAATATATTAACACTTTGAAGGGTAACACACACTCCAGTTCGATGTAAGAATAAACTCTTACTGTGTTCAAATTAATTCTGTGAGTAATGTACAATAGTCACACTTTAGAAAGTGTTATTTTAACTCCAAAATGGAGTGATATTTTAACACCCAATGAGTGTTAAGTTAAACTTAAATTGAGTTAAATGTACGCTTATTTTTTTTTGCTGTGCAGTAGATCTCCAGGAGCAGCTCTGCTCTCGTGATTTAAAGCATTTGCTGTTGTTTGGATTGATCTCTCCCTGATCACCTAAACATATCTTTACAAAGTACTGTATGTATAATGTGCATATTTCACCTACAATTTTCAAGTGTGAAGTCCAAATGTGGGGTTACAGCTAAGTGGTTAAAGCAGGATGGATTCTGATTGGCTCAGACGTTTTTATTGGTCATTATGTGGAAATAAGATCTGAAAGGGATCCATTGATATTGTTTCTTTGTGTTGTTATTTTGATATTACATAATTAATTTACATTTTTAGGCCTCAAGTCCTTGGTGTACTGTAAAAGGGGCCTTTCTAATATTCTTCTGATTTTATTTATATGTTTGTTTGCTTGTTTATTTATCTTTTATTTAACCAGGATATTCCCATTGAGATTACAAGATCTCTTGGGGGTCCTGGCCAAAACGGCAGCACAAAAGGTTTTACATTTAAACAAATATGACACATATGTCATAAAAAATAAAATCATAAGAACATGTGCCCTTTATAGTAGACCATGAGAGCTTTTTATAACAAAGTTTAGGAGGGGAGTGTTTCCAGCATATTACAAGTATTCATCTTTGAATAGAGCTTTAGGTTTTGCGTTTTAGGCAGTGATGTAATGATGGTAATAATTAAGAATCTCACCTCCTCCGATCTACTTCCTTTCCGACTATATGAGACCGAGTGAACTTGCCATGGCAGCGGCTGAGACACCATATATGGAAGAGGTTCCTGTTGTCGTACCCACCGAACGCCCAGCTGAAATAGATGCACAATTTCAGTATGTACATATGTGTGCGTATGTATGTGCCAGGATGCGTGCTGCACAAAGTACAATATGTACGCTTTTCCATTAGACACTGCATTTCGCCTCATTAAAGTGGTCTCAGGTCTTTCGGTTTGACTCATGATGTGTCATGATCATGCATGCTAAGCTGTCATTAGAAAGCTTCCATCTTGTCTGCTGTGAATTAAATCAACTCTTGTGGTCTAAACAGAACAGTCGTGCTAAAACTTAAGCGAACTGGTCTCCGCAGTCTCATTTACATTGTTTATCAAATGTATTAAAGTCATGCATTCTAATATCTTTATTATCGAGACTTGACGATGATGCAGTTAAAATTGATCAATCATCAAATTAAGGCCAATTCTCAGCATACCGAGAAATCAGACGAACACAAACAACGATGGCAAAAATGAGCTCAAAAAGATGCCGGTAGACACTGAGAAGAGTATCACATTCATACAACAAATCCAAAAGTCTGTTGGTAGAGTCAGTTGGGCTTCACACCTTCCTTTTACGTAAATATATAAATTGTATACTGTGGCAATGCAATGCTACCATGTTATTGTGCATACCAAGGTATTAAATCATTAGCATGGTGTACAACAGTTTTTAAGTGTTTCATCAACACTGATTTTTAAGTTACAATTTTAATTGGTTTATGTTACAGTTCTAGCTGGCTTTTTAATTATGCCCTTTAAACATTCTGTTGATTATGTAGGTGACTTTGCAACTAATTAGCCTAACTGTTAAATAGTTAGGGTTAAATAGAACAAGCAGACATACTTGGAAGGATACTTATAGGTAGGCCCACACGGAATCTGAGATTTTTAGCCCATCATTGATTCTGTTTGTTTACTTTTGTAAATGTGTGTACATTTTAATTTATTTAGTTTTTTAATTAATTTCAGTAATAATATTGACTAATATGAAAATATTAAAATGATTTATTTACCATACAGTTTGTAAAGTCATATTTTCTGTCTTTTAGTAGATATAAGAGAGACTTGCTTTGTTTACCAAATAAAGTGGATCTAATTGGATTCGCATTGTAAACATTAAATAAAAGTTAAAAAGGTGTTAATTTTTATTTTATATAAAAGGGTTTTATTTATGATACTCCTAAAATCATTCCGCATAAATCTGCAAATTTTTAACTAAATAATCTGCAGAAATAGCAAAAAATATCTGTAGATTCTGTCTGGCCCTACTTACTATAGGCCAACAAAATAAAGTATTAGCAGTCTATAAGCAGACAGTCTGCTCATAATCTAATGGCAGCTAGTCAAAAAAAAAAAATGCTCAAAAGGGACCCTCAAAATAACTACCAAATTTAAAGGTTGTATTTGACACGAGCATCACACAAAAGCCTTTTGCCACACTTTTTAAAATTAAAGTGAACATTTTTTAAAAATGTTTGTCAGTTAACAAAACTAAAATATTTCAATTGTAATTTTGTCATCTTAACATGTAAAAATCCCTCACAATATTGCATTACATGAACTAGAAGTAATAAAAATCACAATATGACAATTTTTCTATGACATAACTTCCACCTTGACTGCCAAAAAAAAAGTGATAATCTTCCTGTGATGTATTTGTTGGGTAGATTTACATTTTAAACAAGTGAGGTTGGTTTTAAGATTCTAAAAGTTAATTGAAATGCACCTATAATCACTCTTACGCAAAAGAATGACATGGCAAATGTCCATAAACCATTTTAGCACCTTGGTTTTAACCTTAAAACAATGTAGGCATGGGACAATAATCGTTTTCAAGGTATACCACGGTTTGGAAAAGTCAAGGTTTTAAAACCACTAAAATTTTCTGCTATACCATTCCTAAGGTATGTGTAAGACTTTTTTATTTACTTTTTTTGTTGGTTTGTTTTTAAGACAAAAGTATCTCTCCAACACAAAAGATATCCAAAGATGCCGTTTTAAAATAATGAAGCATAATAAACGAATAAAGCCAGCAGAAGTCAACGATTTATTAAATTATTTAGCCTGAAATGTTTACTACTCCAAAACACTTTAAATGTTTCTCAAAATAAAGTAAATTGTGTTCAAAGGGGAAAAAAGTTTTGTTTTTTAGCCAGACATTTAAAAAGAATATATTTTAGAGCAGGAAACACAATACCGTCATGCTGTGAAACCGTGATATTTTTATCCAAAGTTATCATACCATCAGAATCTTATACCGGCCCATGCCTAAAACCCTGTTCCTCATTTTGTATAATTCATGGGTCTTAATTCCTGCTGTTAATGTGAATTAAAAAATACTCTGCAATTAATACTAATAGCAACTGTGGCATTACCCTATGTGAGTCCATTTATCTTATTTGTCTATCGCATTTTTGTCATAGCACATAATGCCTGGCATATGAAACAATGACAAGAATCTCAGTAAATTGGTATGTGCCTGATAGGTGACACATGCACAAAGATATAATCTAAATAGCTGCCTTACCTGTTCAGCAACTCTCACCAACACGTACATAGCCGTCAGCATTGACACCAGCATTTTGAAAGCCTGTTCAGTCTTTGTGTGTGCGTGTGTGTTTTCTTCAGGTAGTCTGTCCGCCGTGCTGATACTCAGAGAAGTCAAGCATCTAGAGCTGCATCTTTGTGTTCGGCCAGACACACTCACATGGCTAATTCTTTTAAAGAGCTTTGCGTTACAGAAATAGGAGGCATGTAATCTTTTCCTATGCGCACACGAGTGTTTATCCCTCTGGGTAGAGCTTTCACCTCAGGCATTACACTTTAACTTGAATTACTTGAACTTAACTCAGAGGAATAGTTCTGAATAGTGCTAAAAAACAGCTGCTGGGTCCAGTTTTCTCATAAGTGGAGTTTAATATATTAAACTAATTTAGGGAGGTGCACATGCACGTGACTGACCCAGCTGGCTCACATCAGCTAATCACGATCCTCCAATCAAGGATCTCAAGTCACTACATGCATCTTCATTTCCTTTACATAACTATCTTCATCTGGAAGAAACCCCCCTCCTCACCTCCTTCCACCTTTTTCCAGGATGGGCGGCACGGCGGCCCAGTGACTAGTACTGTTGCCTCACAGCAAGAAAACCAATGGTGTCGGGTCCTCGCGGGGCCATCTGGTATTTCTGTGCAAAGTTTGCCTATATTCTCCCTGTGTCCGCGTGGGTTTTCCCCGAGTTCCCCGGTTTCCTCCCACCGTCCAAATATGCTCTATATTATAGAATCAGCCTAAATATTTTCTAATGTCTTACTCTCAGAAAGTTCACCTTAGCCGCAGCAGCGGGGAGTTTTTGAGATCGACCTGAGCTCAATCTCCCCTCGCCTGCAAATGGGAGGGAGCCCTGGGCCCGCGGATCCCTTGAACTCCGGGCTCTCTCCCGGGACAGCACGTCAAACAAGCTACAGGTATGTCTAAATTATGTGCTAAGTGTGAATTCTTCAAAACAAAACATAAAAATAGGTTCCAGCTGTGTCTTTTCTTCTTTCTCGTTGCAGTAATTGTTAAGAAATTCTAATGTCTTCATTTCTTTACTATTTAAACTACAATATTCAATATTTCTGCGTGCACCTGTTGATAATAATAATAATAATAATAATAATAATAATAATAATAATAATACATTTGATTTGTAATGTGCTTTTCTTAGACTCAAAGCGCTACAAGGCAAGATTTTAACAATACAAGGCAAGCAGAAACAGCACAACAATAAAAAGATGCAATAAAACAATAAGATTATGAACCATAAGATAGAATGAAAAAGTTAACAAATTGATCATCCTAAAAAGGTGAGTCTTAAGAAGTTTCTTAAAACAGTCAAGAGAGGCGGCATTCCTAACGCTGATAGGTAGTGCATTCCACAGCTTATTTTTGCACTGTATGAGCAAGCCCTACCACCCATGGTCTTGAGTTTACAACGTGGCTGATACAGGGCAAGTCCCGATGCCAAACAAAGACTGCGGGCTGGGGTGGCGAGAGTCACCAGGGCACAGACGTCTTCACATCATGTATTGTGTATTTATTCGATTATTAAAAAACCTTAAAGTGAAACAGGAAAGTACTTTTAGTCTACTTTTAAATACATCTCTTAAATATAATGTAAACGAGAAATTCCATGCAAATGTCAACCTAACTATGAAAAACCTTAAGTTTTCACCAAAATAGCGAAACCGTTTCTACATTTTTTATGTAAGGAAGTATTAGAAACTGCAAACTATTAGATTTGATTTACCAAATTTGATTTACCAAAGTCACATACGTGCCAATTTCATATCTGTCACATCCATAACGGAGAGACGTCACATCCATAACAAAGCTTTTTCCTCATAAATGCAAAAATGCCAAATAAAATAAAGTCAATCACTTTTGTTTTGAGCCGACTCTTATATTTTTGATTATCATTATTTCTTTTGGATTGTGCAGTATAATTTACAGAATTTCTACTAACCACTACTAAAGTCACATTCAAAGACCATGTTTATTTTCCACATTTAAAATATAAAAATTTTTTTACAGATTGATATTTTTCTGATCCTATAGCTCTGTGGTTGATTGTTTTGGAAAATATGAACAGTTGCTTCAATATAACGTTAACGTATATTTTCTATGTGAATTTATATTTTGAGTTTTACTGCAAACGTAACATCCATAACGCTGAAATTGCTCAAATACTTCTCAGAAAATGAACTTAAGTACCTGACCTATACTGTCAGAAAAGGATTATATGTGGCCTATATTCTAAGTAATATACTATATACACTGTTGTTTTTGCTTTTTTGAAAGAATTACAGGTTGTTGTTTTTTTACCCACTAGAATATAATTGAGCCTTTAATTGTTATTTATATAGCATAAAATGGTTCTCACTTTAGATTAGGTCACAAAACTGGATAAAGTTGACAAAGCATTTATTAACATACAAAGTAACTATTATTATATGCCTGAATAATAATAATAATAATAATAATAATAATAATAATAATAATGGTTTATTAATCATTTACTCATTATGAATTATCTTAAAACAGACCAAATATTCTTAAATAATCGGTTTGAAATTAATGCAATACTTAATATAGTCATAAAAAATGAATCATTAACAAAGTCTGAAAACACAATAATTAAGCACATTATACTTGTGCTTGTGTATCAAGAATACAGCATTTGAAGATGTACAGTATTTATAAACTGCTTACAAACGTCTATTATTCATTCATTTATTCATTCTCTTTTCGGCTTAGTCCCTTTATTAATCTGGAGTCGCCACAGCGGAATGAACCGCCAACTTATCCAGCATATTTTTTACGCAGCGGATGCCCTTCCGGCCGCAACCCATCTCTGGGAAACATCCATACACACATTCACACTCATACACTACGGACAATTTAGCCTACCCAATTTACCTGTACCACATGTCTTTGGACTTGTGGGGGAAACCGGAGCACCCGGAGGAAACCCACACAACCACGGGGAGAACATGCAAACTCCACACTGAAATGCCAACTGACCCAGCCGGGCTCGAACCAGCGACCTTCTTGCTGTGAGGCGAACGTGCTACTCACGACGCCACTGTAGCACCCTCAAACATCTATTAATGTAGCGTTAATGCTTAAAAATGAATATTCTAATGCTTAATAAATGATTCATAGCGTGTAGTCAATATAATGGATAAAAAAATGCATTTATTCGATTTAAAAATGCAATATTCAGTTGGGTGCTACAGCATGCATGCACAGCTATGACTAATGATGTTACTGAAGGGGATTGAAGCTGCAGCATCACTCCTGCAAAACACTCCATAATCACAATAAGAACATTTTCTTTCAATGGATATGATAAGAATAAATAAGAAAGGGAGAGACTAAAATAGCAGGTAAATTGAGAAAATTGAAACAAACAATTAAGCTATTGCAAGCTAATGTTAATGTTGAGTAATCATCCGCAAGTAGCTTTGCAGTCTTAATATGTTTTAATTCAAAATTATTTAGCCAAATCATTATTCAATTAGGTTTAAAGTGTTTGCTTATGTGTAAAATAATTTTATTTTATTAATATTTTATTAGTTTATCTCGACAATTAGTGAATTTAATTTCCTTTATTATTTATTTATTTATTGGTTACACTTCATACCCATCAACCGCTCCCATTTTTTCCTGGCATTCTCCCATATTTTACCATTCTAGTCCGCCATCACCCTGTTTAAATAGTTTGCCATATGTTTGATCTTTCTATGAAAGGGTGGCAGTAAAATCAACCTCAATCCTCCACCAGCCAGGGGGCTCCCATGCTCTGAAATGTAATACAATTACAAGAGCTGTTCAAGAGAATTATGCTTTCATTTTATTTTGGCTTGAAAGCACTTTAAATTAATCTAAAAATGGTCAGCATTCTCATCCTTTTCATTACAGCCATGCGCTGTCACCAGAATCAGTCAATTCATGCGATTTGAAGAAAAACTAAAGTGGACACTTTGGAATTGGCGTGTTTACACAGAAAATATACATAATAGTATTTAAAAATGTCCATCTTGGCATTATTATTTTAAACAACTAACCGTGACTTAAATAAGCATAATCTGTTTGGAAAGCAATGGAATGCTTGACATTATAGATCTACTGTTGTTTAATGTTAAAAAAATAAATAAATAAAGCAAAAGATTCATTCACTGCTCTTCACTAATCTAGTAACTTTCTCAGAATGTATGTGTAGGGGAGAGCGGGGCACAAAGTTAGACAAACCATATTTTTTTTACCAACACACAAGCCTCTTCTACAAATGAGCATTGGTTGCATGATCGCCAGATCTATGGTTTCTGTGAAGTATTTTCAAAAGTGCCAGGAGTAAAAATGTTACTATTTAGCCCACCTGCAGAGCAAGTTGTACCAGACAGAGGGTTAGTTGTAACACATGCTTATAAAGTCAGATTCCACACAATTAATTTAAATTCAGTTTACTTTAAACAGTAGCTATATTTCCTCAGAACTTAACTCAGTTTTTTTTTAATTCTACATAGCACAGCATGTTTGTTTATTTATTTATCTATTAAATAAACACATTTGGATTTATTTGCATTTTTATACATTATTATACAATGCATTTATTTGCATAATTAGTAATAAAATATATTTTTTTCTATAAAAAAATATTATTTTTTATTAAAAACGTTTTATTTAAAAATTCCCAACATTACACTCAAACTTCAAAAATGATTTTGTTTAATGGGTGCCCAACAATGTACAGCTTATTTGTAAAACCTTGTTACAACTAACCCCGCTGTGTCATGTTTTCCAAACTGGTTAGCAGTCACTGTGTGTTTTTTACATCTTTCAAAATGGTTTCATTTTTTAGCCTATACGGTAATCATGACAATATAAGATTTTATGAACATAATTTCACAGAATTTTTTTTTAAATAAAAAAATATATATTAAGTACAATTGAAAATACTTTTATGCTGCAAAAATAATTTCTCATCCAAATTTAGCCAAACTTTTCAATAATTTGCCGGACGATGTCTGCCGTCACTGTGGTGAAAACCTCGGAAGCATGTCATGCTTAACCCTGAGTAAATACCTTAAAACCTTTTAAAAGTTTACTGAATGAGCTGAATAAACACAATTCTTCAGCTTTTTTTGAGGGACAACTTAATTGTTTCATGTTCAATCCACTTCAATTTGCAAAAACAATTAAGTCAGCTTAATCAATGTGTGTTGAGACAACATGAAAGAATTGTGTGGAACCTTGCATTTTAAACCTACACTGTAAAACATGCTGGGTTCCACACAATCAATTTGTATTGGGATAAAATGATGGGATTAAGTTAACTTGTTAGTTTTTACAAATGTAATTGGATTGAAGCTAGAACAATTAGGTTTTCAACCCATGTTTGTGTTGTGAATTGTGTTGTTTCAGCTCATTTTAAATAAGTAGTTTGAACAAACAGCAAACTTCATTTATGTGTGTGCATGAAGTTTTAATTGTGTATTCAACATTCATTCATTCATTTTCTTTTCGGTTTAGTCCCTTTATTAATCCGGGGTCGCCACAGTGGAATTAACCGCCAACTTATCCAGCATTTGTTTTACGCAGCGGATGCCCTTCCAGCGACAACCCATCTCTGGGAAACACATCCACACATTGTCATTCACACACATACACTACGGACAATTTTAGCTTACCCAATTCACCTGTACCGCATGTCTTTGGACTGTGGGGGAAACCGGAGCACCCGGAGGAAACCCACGCAACCACGGGGAGAACATGCAAACTCCACACAGAAATGCCAACTGGCCCAGCTGGGGATCGAACCAGCGACCTTCTTGCTGTGAGGCGAACGTGCTAACCACTCGGCCACCGTGGCGCCCGTACTTCAACATTATATTTGTAAAATGAACTTGAAGTATGCCACTTTTTTTGTAAAGGTTTCTGCATGCTGAGAAATCACTTTAGCCCTTTTTTTCCAGAGTAAATAAGTTATTATTATATAGTTTATCTTGCATTTGAAAGCAGGGACAGAAGTTTGTGAAAACAGCATGTGCCTTGAGGAGGTACAGTAACTATTCAAAATCATTTTGAAGACTGACATTCGCTCTGGTGTTTGCAGAACTTCTAGTGCATTTGACACCAGTTCATCTAATTATCAAACCACAGCATCTGTTGAGGGGACTTTTTATGTGCATAAAAGAATGTTTTTTGGTAAACACATTTTTTTTTTTTTACTAAGCATGTTGCGTAAAAGAGAATTCACGTCACATACAGTACACTTGCATTTTTTATGTTGCAGTTTTGCATCTCTCAGAATCTTTGAACTTTTTTCATATATAAACATTTAAACTTAAATGTTTTGAAGGCTTAACATTTTATTGTTACGGTTCAGGGATCTGTGTGTTTCTTTCTGTGTGTTTGTGTTTGCATGTGGGCGTACCTGTGTTGGTGTGAGTATGTTTGTTTGGGTATGAAATATGTAGCTGTCTGTTTGCTTACCCCGTCAGCTGTGTGGTCACGTGGAGGGAATCATCCAGTCGGCTCATTAGCATCAGCAGCTGTGTCGTGTTATCTCGGCTATTTAAATCCAGTGTCCACGTCTCCCTTTTGTCAGTGCGTTGTTCAACGTGTGTTTGTGTCTCTCAGGCTCCCTGTGTGTTAATGCTGGTGGTGAGTTGCTGTGAATCTCTTTCCGTTGTGGAAGTTATCTTCTATGGCTATTACCTGCTTCCTGAACTGTGTCTCATGTGATCAACTATGAGTTTCGTCTGTGACCGCTACTTCCTGGTTTACTGTGTGACGTTTCCCCTCAGCTGTTTAGCCGCATCGTTTCCACGAGAAGATACCTCTTGCATTCTCCACCGCCTCATTCACAAACTCTGTTATTTGAGCCTTGTTTGATTCCAGTTTGACATTAAACATTTCATATTTTACTCTCGCAATTGGGTCTCCCTGTTGTATCATTACATTTATTGTATGTCTTCCATAGATGCAATTTTTAAAAAAACAACAAGACTTTCATAAGTCAGGAATTAAATTGCAATCATGTCTCATTGTAAAGCAGATGTTATCACAGTACACAGAGTACTCAGCTACAGATCAAACTTTATCAAACTTCAGTCAGTCAATAACTGAACATTTAACAAAAGTAATGACATCATAATGAAGTCATAACACCTCCATAGAATTAGTTATTCATACCCATAGTAGCACAATTCTTATCCGTATACCATGAATGTATCAAAATAAACAATGATAATAAAAGCTAGAATAAAAATCTGGATATCCCTAGGCGTAGCTGAATAACAAGAGTACGATAAATTGAAATGGCACACCATGAATCTCAAACACTGTTGTTTTCAAGTTCTTGTTGTTTAAACCCAACCCCCCCCCCCCTTATTTTATAAAAAGTTTATCTAAGCTTGTATTAAACATACTACTGTAAGTATGTGGGACTCTTATTTTGAAAACAGGAGAGGCAGGGAGACTAAGGCCCAATCCCAATTCTATTTTGTACCCGGACCCCTTGGCCCTTCCCCTTCCCCTTGGCCCTTACAACCAAGGGGTTAGGGGAAGGGCTTCAAAACTTACCCCTAAGAATTGGGACAGCATTTCAACACCTGCACACGTCATCATATGTCATCGCAATCTCTTGCTTTATATGAGATCAGACGATCACGACTGCTGTAGTTATTCCGGTTGTGTTATTGTTTGGTGTTTATCTTCAGGAAATCACTGAAGGCATATATTATGTTATAACGATCTAATGTGGCAATAAGATCGGAACTGTACTGTGCATTTACTCCGTGGCCATACTCATGTAAACACACGAAAACAACATTAACATTATAGCAGACACTGTAAAAAGCTCATTCCCAGCCACTAGACATTACTGACAGGGTATTCGAGTGTCATCGTGTTTCAGAATGTTGTGGGACCACTGTACTGGAGTTATGATTATGGATTATAGATCGCAAAATTTAGCGGGGGTTTTTTTGTGTTTTTTTTTTAATCATGACGGTAAGAGACGAACGTGGTTATGAATATAATAAAAAATATCTTTGTTTGTCATAAAAATTCATAATAATGACAAAAAATACTAATTTGTGGATCTCCTTACTTTCGGGTTCAGCTATCCTGCCGATGAGGCAGGTGAATTCTGGGAAAATATCTTACCCCTCCGTTTTAAGTGCGGTCCTGAAAAATCTTCGTTCGAAAGGATGTATACCCCTTGCCCTTAGCCCTACCCCTTCAAGCTAAAGAGAATTGGGACACCCCTACCCCTTGTCGTGAACGCGCAAAACGAGGGGTAGGGGGAAGGGGAAGGGCTAAGGGGGAGAATTGGGATTGGACCTAAGGGTGCTTTCACACCTAGACAATTGTTTCGGAACCTGGCACCATTGCATCTACAGTTTGTACAATATATGTCAATCCAGCAATTGCGCTCTGATCCGCACCAAAACAATCGGTATGAGAATGAGGTCTGAATGAGGTGGTCTCGCCTTGATTGAAACGAACTCTGTAGAGAGAAAGCAATACGATCCAATGAACCAGGCCATATCACAGTATAGTTAGTAATAGGCATGAATGAATGGTTAGTATGGTTAGTAATTGTATCAATGACTATATGAAGAGACGATGAGTAGGGCAGGATGTTTGACTGATTTGCAGTCTAGGTTTATCTGTTATTTCTCTCTATAAAGTAAAGCCTACAATGCATAACTCTAGTCAACGGCTATCTATGAGAACTTCTTACCTTATAAGAACTTACCTTATATCTTACCTTATAAGATTTATATTTGGCAACTATGTCTGAGGGTTTTACCATTCAAAATTAAAGCACAGCTTTTCGCTTATAATATATTATTGCTCATCATCATAAAACGGAAAAGCATGACAGCTGAGCGGGAAAGGAACTCTGACCAATGTGAGGAGAGTTTACTCGCACGTGATTTGTTTTAACTTTGCCATGTTAAAATGAACAGCACCAAGAATCCCTGTTTCGGAACAAAACAATTGATCTACAGGTGTGAAAGCACCCTTAAAAATGAGCAGTTTTGTAATACTTATCAGTTTATGCAGAGGTTGATATTAGTTTCTGGCTGTGTTTTATATGCATTAAAGCATAAAAATACAGTGATAAAAACCTCTCTGTTTGTCCCTTTATATAATCATAATTTCGCATCATAGTTTCTGGTGGATTAAATATAGTAAGCTAAAATAAACATCTCGACCGCTTCAGTTGTAATGACTTAATAAGACATTGACTCAATTTGTTAAAATATTTTTTGAGAAATGAATATGATTATTTTGCACGCGCATTTTAGAGTTCATTACGCTTTGTGCGTGTTTACTGTGTGTTAGAGAGTTCATTAATATTCATGACCGTTCCAAATATGGTCAAACCAATATTTTCATTCTAGGGGTAATTCATCTGTTTATCGATGAACATTAACTCATCTCTGGAAAACTTTTCTGGAAAATAACTTACAGCCACATACTAACATATTAAATCAATAGTCTTTCGTCACCTTGGAATTATAAGGTTCTATCTGCGTTCTGAATGATTTTGAGATATTGAGCTTCAAAGTTTTTGCACTCCATAGCAAATAGTACATGTGTAACATTTGTTTTTTAAATAAAAGTCTTTAAATGTAAACAACTTATAAAAAACATCCCATAATGTAAATAGGTTGTTAATTAATAAGAATATGTCAATAACTCAATTTTGCCAAAAATATCAGATAGAACCTTATAATTCTAAAGTGACGATTTGACCAATAAAATTGCCTTAAACCGCAGTGATGGTACACATTTTTTTTATATAAGTTCATGTTTTCCCTGGGAATCGAACCCATAACCTTGCCGTTGCTGCTATGCTTTAATATTTGAGCAAGAGAAAGCTCAAATCTTATCTGAATTATTTGATTTAAACTAATATAATGCTAGTCTATTTTTGCTGTTTAATTGTTTAAAATATCAAACCCAATGACATCTGCAAAAAGTCACGTTTAAGCTTTCCCTGAGGCATTTGTAACATTTCTTTCAACCTACTTGCCCCAAGGTGATTTTTTTAGTGCACACAGATGCAAGCAAGGTGATTGTTTTTGTCACACAGGTATTCAATCAGAATTACCACACATTTCTTTCTTTCTTTCTTTGGTCACACCTTATTTTGATGGTCCGTTTGTTGAATTTAAGTTACATTGCAACTAATTCTCATTAGATTATAAGTAGATTTTCTTTCTTTCTTTCTGTGTATTTTTGTTATTAAAAAATTGAACATTGCTGTGAAATGATTAACTTGTTAAAGTTGTTATATTTTATTCATGCATCTATCATCTTTATTATTGTTATTTTTCTGGCAAAACTGATATTCTTATATAATTGATCTCAGTGGTCACGTTGCATTGTGAAGGCTGGGTTATTTGGTACTTTTTCTGCTATAGGGGCTGTTGTTGCTTTGTGTGAGTGTGTACGTGATGCAAGAACAGCATGTGCGTACATACATAATGAACAGGGTGGAGCAAATTCCACAGAAGCTGAGCTTATCAGTCTCAGGGCCCATATAAAAGCCAATTGTTATAATCATTTCCATGTCAGTTCTACATATTAACAGCACAACACAGCTGAAAAACCCATTAGTTCAGTCAAATTTAAGGTAAGATGATTTTTTCTTTAAACCACACTATAAAAAGATGATACAGTAGTGCATCATATTGAGGCCCAGAATTGAAAAGGGTTTATTACCATTTTAGAAATTTTAATAAACAAGAAATTCCATTAGTTTCATATTATTTATGCATTGCATTAGCTATTTATTTACTTTCATTTTTAACTACATAGGCAAAGAAAAATGCTGATATTTGTGGTATAGTGACTGCATAATCCTAGCAGAATAATGCAAATGCACTGATTTTAATAGGAAATTAGCTTTCCATCTACGTGGCTTGCGATATGCATACTTATGACTCTAAGGAATGCCGAGAAGAAGAAAGATGCATGTTAAGTAGTTGAATTAATCAATTTGCTCCCCAAAAGTATAGTATTTGTCACATTGACAGTTCAATAATCAAATAATAAAAGAAAATATCAGCAAAATGATTGTGAAATACAGTACATCCTGATAAACTTACAACTATCCAACCGACAGAATTAAAAAAAAAAAATACCTTCATTTTGTTCCCCCAAAGCAATGTACATGTATAAACAGCTTTGTTGCAATGTGTTCCTCAGATGCCATATCCTCCATCAAGGCTATGAATATCTAATCTGACCAAAAGACAGGTAGGTTTTTAATTTCATGCACCAAAATAACATTATATAAAGTGTCAAAATAAAGTAAAACATCAGTATTTTTACAAATATTTGACAAAATATAAGTTAGTCCCTGAATTTTGTATGTATATATTGTAAATGTGTTTTTTTGTTGTTGTTGTTATTTGGTTGTTATTAGTGTCTGAAGCAAAAAGAGAGAAATCATTTTTGTTTGCTGACCAATGTCATACTTGATGTTATAGCAAATAAACAAACATTCAAACGAAATGTCTCTACATCGGAAAAATGTCCCAGACCCGGGGCTCCTTACAACTAAGATAGGTGAGAATTATCCATCATATTTCAGCAACCAACATCCCATCACTAAACCTTCTCAGAAATCGTAAAAATAATACCTTTAATTGATTATTTTAAAATTTTATGATATTTCTAAAACACTAACACACCGGATTAAATCCTCCCATATGTCTCTCCCCTAGTGTCTGAAATTGACAGGGACAAGCATATTTTACTTTATATGCTGGACCTGCACAGGGAAAAAGTGGCACCTCTGGATCTGACAACAATGCTTTATGAAATCACTCCAAGCACTGAAGACAACATTCCACAAGACCCAACAGAGCTCTCAAAGGCATTCCTCCGTCGATTATGGCTTTCTAATCCCCAAGCTCGTAGCACTTGCTGCAAGGTTGTAGTAGGAGAGTACGGATTGGACATGGATGAAAATTCACAATGTGCTATTAATCCTTTAGATCTAGTTACCGTCATCTACATGACCACAAATAGTTTCCTGCAGCAAGAAATAGCTCAGCGAATGTTGCAGTGTAACTTTGCAGTGCCTTTGTATCTTCCACCTATACATCCAGAAAAGAGGGGAACCATTCTCTTGAGTCCATTTAGAGGTGTTCTCGGCAAGTGGAAGTCCCCTTCTGAGGGACCTACAATGAAGAACATGGCAAATTCCAGGATGTCATTTCTTTCTGCAGTAAGACTAGGCCGCTGCCGTGTCTCAAAATCTCGAGTACTCAACCATGTTCTTGGGGGACCACACAAACTAAATGAGTCCTTCATAAACTGTGGTATGGAAGGAGGGGAGCTGCCTCGAGTTCTCTCCGATGGTCTGGTGGAGGTGTGTTGGAACTTGCCTTCAGGAGACCATCATGAAAGCCCCTTTTCTCGTCCTGTGCTTGTAGCTAACCTACGTGGGGATGCAGCTAACTATGAAAAACAGATGAGTCTTCTGTGCTACACATCTGCGGTCCTCATAGTTTTTTGTGAAGGTTTTGGTGCTGAGGAAAGAGAACTGCTTGTCTCATGGAGGAATAATACTAGCCACATGATTATGATTGACTGTTCAACATCAGTAGATGATGGACAGCAGAATGATAATGAGAAAATGAAAGACAGATTGGTGAGGGATTTAGAACTGCCTGAGGGGACAGTGCTTCATAGATGTGAAGGTAATGAGGAAGAAATTGCTGAAAGTTTAAGAGATGTTCTGAATCGCTTTATTCCATACCTGCACATCTCAAGCCTTGTAGGTACTGCTGGTATAGCCGATGACCTCGACATTAACGTTGATGAAGATGAGATCTGTCGAACGGCATTCAGTGAGGTTGAAGAAGTCCTCAGTGGAATTGAAGATGGAGTGTCTAGCTATTTGGAAAACCAGCTGCCCCTGCAGGGTGATGTATGGAAACAATTGTGTCATGTGGAGAAAGTGCAAGCACGTCACCAGCAACATGCAAATCAGAACTTAATTGAAGAAAAGGAAAATCTCATGAAACAAATTCTTGAATATAAATTAACAACAGCCATGAAAGCTTTCATTAAAGCAGTCTGTTCACCTGAAACAAATAAGCGGGCATACTTCCTTTCTTGGATGAAGGTAAAACTTGAAGTTATGCAGTTGGAAAAACTGTCCCTTCTTAGGGAAGCAAATGAGGAACAGATTCAAGAACCTTGCATTGGACTTGAACATTTTCTTAGAGAGATGGGACTGGTCTATGAACGATACTTCCGTGGTCCGAACAGTGACTTGTACGACATGTTCCGCTTACCCTATGTAGGTGCTGAATTACTCTTGTATGGAGTTCCCCTTGAGCTCTATGATGGAAATGCCTCAGTAATTCCCCTGAAATGGGTATACAGTGTTCTTTACGAGTTACACAGGCAACTGCCAAAGCTCAGTCGGATGAGAGTCTTGACAGTCTTAGGTTTCCACAACTCCAATAATGCAGAGATTGTATCTTCAATGTTTGGTGTAAACTTCCCAAAATGGGGTAGAAGGGATATCAAAGGGGCATACATGCTTCTCCTCAGCCTGCCAGACCACTTCAGAATGGAGATGGACTGTGAATTTCTGATGGTGATTTGCACTGAAGGTTTGAACCATCCAACAGAGCAAAATTTTTTGCATGACAGTGAAATGGCTGCCTTTGTCAGTGGACTGAGTGACATCACATTAGTAAATTTACCAGATGTGGGTCAGGATGAAACAAGACGCAACCTTCAGATTGCGGTCAATGCTCTTATTTTCACACAAACCTTGGAGAGGAAGGCTACTTTTCATGTTACATCAGAAGGAGCTGGAAATGATGGACAAATCATGAGATTCGCGATTGATGTACTGACCAAAAGGCAACTTCCAAACATGTCTCAAAGAGAAACAGTTCTCACAAGTGAAACAGGGGACCTATGCAATAAATTGTGCCCTGGGACTTCCCAAAATGATCAAGTATACAGTGATGCAGTTCTCAAGCTAAAGAAAAGCCTTTTGACTATGTTCCATGAAAAGGCAACAAATGGTCTGCCTACTTGTCTGGGTACATTTATGGAGCTTATGTGCAGTTTGTGGGAGTTAGTAAAAAGTGGAAATTTTGCTATGAAGTTTGGTGACTCAGGAGAAGCAGATCCCATCATTGGCCTCTGCACAAAACTTGCACAGGGAGGGAAGCACCTCAGTGATCACCTGGACCATTGGGTCAAAGGATTGGAAAATCACATAACAGAGTTAAAAGAAAATAAACAGAATTTGGATTCAGATGCCATAATTGGAATCTTGAAAAATGAAGCAGCTACCCAAATCAGTGTAGAAAGAGATCATATTAAGGCAAGTCTCTGGGACTACCTTAGGCAGGAGGACATTGATATTTCCCTAGTGGAAAAGTACAAAGTAAACCTTCTAAAAACAGTGGATGTCATTCAAGAGCAAATGTCATCTGATGTTGGTCAGAAACTTGAGTCTGCAACCTTGCGCCATGATATGACGGTTAAGATGCAAGCTTTGTTGACATCTCTTGAGGCAGCCTTGGAGGTAAAGTTACGCTCACTCTTGCAGACCTGCAAAAACAACAACTGCGTAATTGAGGACAAGGAGCTTGAACGTGAATTTGTTAGTGTTTGGGAAGATATTCCATCCAACTTGAGGGAACCCCCTCTTGAAACACAGGAAGTCTTTACAAGAATGGTGGATCAACTAAAGGAAAATATAAGTCAACGTGGTCTGAGAAAGCAGAACATCACACTCCACAATGCAAACCAGCTCAATGGCTTTATGGTGAAGACTGCACATTTTGCTCTGAGTAGCAGGATGAAGAAATCACTAAAGTACAATAGGAATGTGGTACAAAGATTTACCAATAATTTGATTGAAGACTGTGACGTGAGAATCTCAGATAAACTGAAGCACAAAGAGAGCTATTCTGATAGCTACATGAATGAGTTGCTTGCAATTGTTGACAAGGGTCTGGAGGCTTTAAAAAGTGATAATTTTGCAATGAGTCCCAAATTTGAAGTGGATATCAAAATATACATCTGTAGCAAAGCAGTATGGTCTTTTCAAGAGGTGCAGGATCCACTACTAAAGGAAAGACAAATTAAAGAGACTTTCCTTAATGAGACCAAGGACAGACACATGCAGAATTTTATACATCAGTTCCGAAAGAGGTACCAGTGTCAAAAAGCTGCTCAATCTTTCACCAATCTGTGCCTCAAGCCAACAGCCGAAGACTTCATTTACAGCAGCTTGGAGAGACAGATATTTCATGATATGCTTCGGAAGAAAAAAGCACACCTTTATAGCTCACCAAAGAAGTTCCACTACAGTCTTCTTAAAGAAATGCTGCTAAAGGACAGCTTTGAGAATTTCCACGAGTATCTTAAGTCCCATGAGACCTACAGCCGGAAGAGTATTGAGAATTTTATCAAAGCTCATTTGGCAGGTTCTGTTATGATAGAAGACCAAAGAGAACAGCGAATGCACCAGATCTTTGACTGGGTGAAGAAGTGCATTGCTCAGTTATCTGAATTTAATTGTGGGGCACAAACCAATGTTAGAATACTACTGGAAAAAGTGTGCATCAACCTCGAGCTTCTGGGAAAAATAGCCATGCCAACTCAAATCTTGCAGCAACCTTTGTTTGACATAAATACACACCCTGAGCACTTCCTTGGAAGCCTTCAGGAATCAGTTTCTGAGTTGACCTCGTCAATAGCTCACGAATTTCTGGAGAATGAGGATGTCATTGAAGTCCCTGATGACCTCCCCAGTAAACTCCAGGACATGGTGTATGAAAGTGTGAGGGGGTGTGATAAGTTCTGTCCTTTCTGCAAAGCTCCATGTGACCTGGATGAAAAAGATCATCAAGTGCACAAAGCTGCTGTGCATCGCCCTAAAGGTCTGGTCTGTTATACTGATGCCAACTCCACAACTCTGTCTCACAACACCTGCTCAGCAGATATTACAGGTCCAAACCAGTTTCAAAACAAAGACACAGGGGGCCAGTCTCTGCCCTTTAAAGAGTACAAGTCCATCTATCCAGATTGGAGCATTTACCCAGAAGACCCTGGTAATAATGGGGCTGCAGCCTACTGGAGATACGTGTTCATGAGGTACAATGATAGGTTTGCTCAGGAATATCTGTGTGCACCTGCAAAATTGCCTGAAGCATGGGGGAAAATTACCCAGAATAAGGCACTAGAGAGTCTGAGAGAGGCCTTTCAGATTACAGACTGATTATGTCCTTCACCAGCATTATTATATCTATGGCCGTATTTTTTATTATTATTTTTCACTGCAGCAGAAAAGGCAGTTTATACTTCTATAGAACGTTTCTCTGAATGATACAGAAAGGTGAAGTTCTGATTCATCGCTTAAGAGTTGAGAAAAGGATTGATTAACTCTTTCTGGCCATGTTGCATCTTCTGATATGTTAAATGTAAAAATAAGAAGTTAAATGTAATCTGCATTATATTTTGACAATATCTGCCAAGATGTATGAGAGTATGCTACTCCCTCAATACAAATGTTGCTCTTATATATAAAGTATTTTACCAATTAAATGATTTTACAATCTGCTTTGTTTGTTCTTAGTTGTTTCTCTTTCAGATTTATTATTGTTAGGTTCATGTTCAAATTTTTCATTTTAACCACATATTTTTCAAAGCTTTATGTACAGGGTTCACACACATTTTTACTTCTAAAATTCCATGATTTTTCAAGTAAATTTTCATGACCTAATGTTTCATGCAATGTCTACATATGCGTGGTAAAAAAAAAACAAAAAAACAATGCATGATTAACTTTATTACAGCATATTGTAAAACACGCAACAATTTATTTAATTTCAATTTATATTCATATCTATGTAAAATTGATTTAGATAATGCTTACATCGCACTAATAATGTGAGAGTATGTGATTGGTCATGGACAGAAAAGAAGTAAATAACCTATATTCAAGTATACAGATATCTGTTTTCCATGACTTTTCCCAAACTTTGTGGGTTTTTCGTTTTTTTCCAGACCTGGAACTTTTCCAGACCTGGAAAATGCCATGACTTTTCCAGGTTTTCCATGACCGAATGAAGACTGTATATAGAAAATTAAGGATATTCCAGTAAAAACAGGAATTATAGTAAAGCACTATTCTTTAAGACTGCTCATAGCTTTTTAATTATTGCAATTTTTCAGATCATTTTAATCTAAAACAAATTCAATTCAATTTATATTTATTAATATAGCGCTTTTACAATGTAGATTGTGTCAAAGCAGCTGTCTGTTAAACACAGACT
>CAIGQQ010038083.1:597762-616965 GCA_903798035.1 Danio albolineatus | reverse complement strand
ATCACACACATTGACCAAACCCCGAAATTACTCAGCTTGCCACATTCATATGTTTTCATTTGAAAACTACAAATATTTCTGTCTGTTTTGGCCTTCCGTCCGTACTGAGGTGGTGTTTTTAGGCAAAGAATATGTATCTTTTTCAAAATGCTGTCCAAAGTGGATACATTTTAAAATGCAGAGGCTTTTGAAAGTGATGATGCATTTTTAGTTATCTGCCCACTTCTGCTAAAATAGCGAAGGACATTGTACAGCAGTTGTTTTGCAAGCACGCTGTTTGGATAGTCTTGTTAAAGATTAATGTCAGTTTGTACAGGCTCTAGATTGTTTTTCTTCAAAGCACACAGAAGGTTTACTCAGAACTGTTGTTTTAGCACGTCAAAAAAAACGGTGCTTTTCTTTTTTTTTTCTTAACATACTGCCATGACGTTTGAAAGAGCCAGAAAGTAAATAAACAGCAGGCAGAAATTATCTTGTCTTATTATGTCTTAACACATACGCAGTAAAAATTGTTTCAGTGTGCTTGAACAACTTTTGGAAAACAATTGAAAACGATAATGTGGATGCACAACATTTTTTAAATTGATCTGTATTAGTATTGATGTGTCCTCAATGTCCAAATATCAGCCTCTTATACTGTACAATTATATAGGACAGTCTAGTAGTAGTAGCATATGAAAGTATAGTAAATACCCATATTGCAATCTGGGGGTCATGCTGAATCAATTCATGGATTTCACCAGGTGATGGCACCTGCAGCAGAATCATCCATCCTTGTTAATTCTTAATTGATTACTAAATAATCACTATTTTAAACATTTATACTAGATTTGTACTAGTTTCCATTCAAAATGTACTCTATTTGCTACAACTAAACCTGTCTAATTATTCATTTTGATAATTTATTAAAAGCAAGCACAAACCATGTTGAAAGTGACATGCCTTCTGGGGTGTCATTTATAATTGTCGGGTACGTAAAGGAATGCCTGGGGTAATTGTAATCTATAAAAACACAAACTTGATGGAAGAACATGAGCAGCTTTGAGGGAACTCTATAAGTAAGGTTATTGAACTTAAATTTTGACTTAATTGAACCACTTTGAATCATCATATGAGCCATAATCATTATCAATCATTTTTCTTCGGCTTAGTCCATTGGATATCAGGGGGTGCAACAGTGGAATAAACCGCCAACTATTCCAGCATATGCTTTACACTGCGGATGCCCTTCTAACCACAACCCAGCACTGGGAAATACCCATAAACTCATTCACACACACACTATGGCCAATTTATTTAATCCAATTCACTTAGAGCGCATATCTTTGGACTGAGGGTGACACCGGAGCACCCAGAGGAAAACCACGTGAACACAGGGAGAACATGCAAACGCCACACAGATATACCAACTGGCCCAGCTGGGACTCGAATCAGCGACCTTCTTGCTGTGAAGTGACAGTGTTAACCACTGAGCCATCTTCATAATCATTAATAGCTTTAAAATGTATTCTGCGTATGTTTTTTTTATTATTTTATTTTTTAATATAAATTTCACCTCTGGTTCACTCAGTGTCAGAATTAAGAGAAAAATATTAGTGGACCAATGGTGGGAATACAGATTGGTGGAATTTCTGATACAAATGGAGTATTAACAGCCCCAAATTTAGAATCCAAGACATCAACAGTAGTGAAACAGAATGCTGTTTTTCCACACAGTACTGATTAGGTTTTATCTATGGATGAGATACTTCATGCAAAATAAGCATTTTTATTTGTTTTTATTGACACCTGTATAAAGTACATTTTTGACTTGTTTAATATCTGATTTCTATTAATAAGTCAAAAAAGCCCTTTGTGGCGGACCAGGAAAGAACTTTGCACTTTAAAAAAGGTTAACATTTGAGTCTGGCATTTTGATTCTGAATCAGTGCCATTAAGTGAGTTTCAACCAGAGCCAACACTATGTCCAGTGAATCTATAACTTCTCTTTCATCCCTTTATTCACCCTTTTATCGACCAAAAGCACCGTTCACACTGTGAGAGCAGTCACTAGGGTCAGGCGAGGGTCAAAATCCTCACAACACGAGAAGTAAAATTATTAGTGTTGATTGTCTTACACTAAAGGCTTTTGCCTGCAGCTAAATTCACAACACTAGCTATGCCAAGACATTTACTTAGACAGGCACAACTGCAATTAACCTTTTAAATTCACTCTACTCGCCCTCTTTTTTGGCCATTTTTAGTTCACCCTTCTCAGGGCATCAACAAGATTGGAATTTATTGTATTTAGCCTCAAACTACATTTAGTTTGACTATCCGAATTGAAAACACACCAAATTCTTCAGCTGTCCTTTAAGAAGATGATATGTTTACCAAAAACTAAAGAAGGACAAACTTTGGTAAACCACTTTTTTGTTTGGATTTACTTTTATCATAGCTAGAATGATTTAGCATGTTGCTAACACAGTTTGGAAAATATTGCTAGTATCTTTATCAATATTTTTTAACAATGTAGCTCCAATGATTTAACATGTAAACAAAATACTATATTACACAGCTTGGAATGCTCTGATTGGTCAGTCACGACATCCAAATGTATGTTATGCATGTAATAATCTGTCATAATAACCTTCTGGATGTACTTTTTCCCTAACTTAGTTCTTTGCGTGTGTATGGGACATTGTTAACTTGTAGCTAGATTAATTTAGCATGTTTCTGGTTTAACTAAGCAATTCCATGTTTTAGCATGTAATTAGCAAAAAATGTATCAGCTTACACATGTTTCAAGCCATACATACTTACTTTTTTTCACTTACTACTTATTTATTTAGTTTAGCTATGGTGTAATCAATGAGCTATACATTCACTAGTCACTTTATTAGGTACAGCTGTCCAACTGCTCGTTAATGCAAATTTCTAATCAGCCAATTACATGGCAGCAACTCGATGCATTTAGGCATGTAGACATGGTCAAGAAGACCTGCTGCAGTTTAAACCGAGCATCAGAATGTTGATGCCAGAGGTGAGAAGAGAATGGCCAGACTATTTTGAGCTGATAGAAAGGCAACAGTATCTCAAATAACCACTCGTTACAACCGAGGTATGCAGAAGAGCATCCTTGATTGCACAACATGTCAAGCTAAGACAGTAAAGGAAAGACAGGAAACTGAGGCTACAATTCACAGAGGCTCACCAAAATTGAACAATAGAAGATTAGAAAAACATTGCCTGGCCTGATGAGTTTTGATTTCTGCTGCAACATTCGGATGGTAGGGTTAGAATTTGGCGACAACAACATGAAAGCATGGAGCCTTGTATCAGTGGTTCAGGCTGGTGGTTGTGGTGTATTTTCTTGGCACACTTTGGGCCTATTAGTACCAATTGAGCAACGCCACTGCTTACCTGAGTATTATTCCTGTCATGTCCATCCCTTTATAACCACAGTGTAACCATCTTCTGATGGCTACTTCCAGCAGGATAACACGTCCGGTGATAAATGCGAATCATCTCACACTAGTTTCTTGAACATGACAATGAGTTCACTGTACTTAAATGGCCTCCATAGTCACCAGATCACAATCCAATAGAGCACCTTTGGGATGTGGTGGAATAGAAGATTTGCATCATGCATGTGCAGCGGACAAATCTGCAGCAACTGCATGATGCTATCATGCCAATATGGACCAAAACCTCTGAGGAATATGTCCAGTACCTTATTGAATCTGTGGCACAAAAGATTAAGGCATTTCTGAAGGTAAAAGGGGATTCAACATGGTATTAGTAAGGTGTACCAAATATAGTGGCTGGTAAGTGTATATACACATTTAGAAAAAAAGGTATAAGGGCTGTCATTGACAATGTACCCATGTTTTAGGGTCTAATAAGCACATTTTATGTATTAACTTCGTCCTTTTAAGGTACCAATATAGACTATTTAGGTACAATTGTATTCCTTTTTAAAAAGGTACCACTGCATTGACAGCTCTCGTATCTTTATTTAAGAGTGTATGTTTATTACTCTTTAACTTTAATGAAACCATGATTAGTTTTCAAATTCCAAAACATATAACGTATTTCTCTTTCTAAAAAGTTGCCTGTATTTCAATCACTCACTGTATAAACTATTCACAATTAAACGACTCTCATACTGAATGGTGCAAATGATTGCCTGCTCATTGTGGTGCAAATAGCCAGGCTAATGATGATTAACTGTTTGGAGTGATACTTACAGAAGGAATTATGTGGCTGACATTTATCTTTTCTCTTTCCTCTGGACACACAAGAGCATTTGCTGGGTGGTTTAGTAAGGAAAATAGCCCTCACGCTGGGAAAATGAAGAAGGACAGTTTTCAATCATTGGGAATCACAACAGAATTTTAAAACATCAATGGGACACTGATCAATGTGGTCGTCTGGGGAATACAAAGGACAAAAACTGATATGGTATTATTTCCCAAGCTAATGACAGTGGCAATAAATTCACTGAAATATACGAGTAGGTTTATAACTTTAACCTTACTGCTATATGTCAACATCAGAATGGAGACATATTATAGTAGGTGAAATTTTGCTTTGTTCAGTACTTCTGAACTACAGTAGTTGTTCATTAAAACCAACCGTACTCTCTTTTATAAATATATTATATTGTTTTAGCTTATCCAAGCTGCAGTATTTTAAACTATGAACATGCCATTTGAAATGATGTTATAAAACATAAATTATAACATTTTTGTTTAGATATACAAAACCTAAATACAACAAAAGTTCGGACAACATGGAAAATGCAAATAAAAAGAAAATGATTCTCAAATTTTCTTCCTATTTCATTGCAGACAATACAACAGCACATTATTTAATGTGCTCCCCATGATTTGTATTTGTATTTTTTCTAAATAAACACATATTCCAATTTTGGTTCTTGCAACACCATTAAAAAAAAGTTGGAACAGTAAAGCTTTTACCACTTAGTAATGTTGCCATTCATTTTCACAACACTTAAAAGATGTTTAGGGACTGAAGACACCAAGAGTGATGATGTGTTTCAGGTGCAATTTTGTCCCATTCTTCCTGCAAACAAGTCTTAAGGTGTTTTAACACATTCTCAATTGAAGGCAGGTCAGGACTGCAGGCAGGCCAGTATCCTATGTGGTTTTGCATTGTCTTGTTTAAATATGTCTAGGCATACTTCCTATCCTTCTTTGAGAAACATTGTTTTTAAACATTTAAAAAATAATAATTTTCTCACATATTTGTGTGCAAACTGGCAATCCTCAGCCCATCTTTGCACTTACAAGACTAAACCTTTCTTGCTGCTTTTGTACCAAATCATAATTACAATCACCTGTTGACATCACTTGTTTCAAATCACATCATTATTTAACCAATTTACCTGATTACTAGCCCTAAATTGCTTCTGTCCCAACATTTTTTGGAATGTGTTGCAGGTCTGAATGAAAGGAAAGGATGTACATTTACAAATTAAATGAAAACATTAAATATATTGTGGTCATATTATCTGCAATTAAAAACAAAAGTCAAAGTTAATTTGGAAATCACTACTTACTTTTTTTATTTAGAGTTTTCTATATTGCCCTTCTGATTTGGGGCTATACATATTGTGTATTATGTTATACATTTTTTTACAAGCTAAAACTATCATTTTCACTGATTAACAAAACTGTGAAATAAATTTAGCAAAAAATTATCATCCCCATGCTCAGAAATAAGCTGTAAATGATAACTGTTTGTACTCAACAGGTCAGCACTTCTACCTTTAAATGTAAATAACAGTACCTAAAAAGGTGTACCTATACCTCATTTATTCACCAACAGTTTTCTTCAGGGGTTTTATTCATATTTGTGTGTGATTTCATGTGCTGCACATTAGTGTTCCAGACACATGCATCCCCACACCAATTTTTATTTGTATTTTTTTTTTTCTCAGAATTATCAGGTTCTCACAGATGCACTACCAAGCTGAGGAAAGGAAAAAGATCTCAAACAGAGATTAAAGACTGCGTTTATGATTGGAGAATATTTATCTGAAATCTGTGCCTCTCTGTGCATTCACGTCTAGAGAGAGAATGTGCATGAAAGATAGAGGTTGGTCTCAGGAGGAGGAACTGTGTCTCTTTTCAGTCTTCGTCTATACTGCGGTTGTGACAGAAGACAGAGTCGCTCCACCTCTCTCTCGCTCTCTCTCTCATCTTGCGCTCTCTCTCACTCTCTCTCTCTCACACACAATCTCTCTCAACCCCCCTGCACCCCCTTCAACACAGACCATTGGGTTGGTGGTCTGCACCTCACCAACCACTCTCTTCCTGTGAGGCAGTGGCAAATGACTTCAGATACACACTACTGCATGGAAAACTGGGCACGAGGATCATTTGTGGATATTGAAATGTGAGGATGAACAAAATCTCAACTGTGGAACAAAATTGAGGGACACTAAATCCGCACCATCCTTTGCATCAAGCTTTTGTGCAGCAGGTACTCTTTATTTCTTCATTTTTGGCTCGTTATTCATATCAAAAACGCCATTGTAAAAAAAAAAAACTGTACTAAATGTCATTTTTTATAACACTTTTTTTTCTACACTCATTTGAAGAGAATGCATTTTGATGATGTTTGATTGGCTAACTAAGTTATATTCAGTTGCTTTAGTTCGGTCAAGAAATAAAAAGAAGTTTAAAATTTGATCAGTCTACAATAACTCACTGCATTTTTTTTGCCTCATTCTGACCATACGCTCTCTGACAGCTTTACTGGTGGCAAATGCCATCATCGGATACCACTTCTCATATGACATGCTAATAACAGTGTTTTCATATTGGACTTAATTGTTCATCGGTTTAAAAATAATGCATATTTGTAACTGATTGTATTTTAGTGCAAATTATAATTTAAGAAAATTATACAATGCACCAGTTAGTTACTAACTACAAATTATTAGCCCTCCTGTGATTTTATTTTATTATTTTATTTTTTAGTGTTATATATTACATTTCCGAATTATTGTTTTACAGAGTGATATTTTTCCTATATATTTCCTTCTGGAGAAATTATTTGGCTAGAATAAAAGCAGTTTAGTTTTAATTACACACAAGCACACACATACATATATACATACATACATACTTACATACATATTTATTATGTAGTATCAAGGCAAAGACAAAACAAGTGAGTTTTTACAAATTATATTTTAAAACAATTATGTTTAAAAAAAATATTTTTTCCATTTAACAACACTTGGGAAATACATTAAAAAGAATTTAAATTTCACAGGGGGCCCTCATGAAACTTCACGTGAAATTGTGTGCATTTTGCCCTCAACTGTACATGTGATGTTTATTTTATATTTTTAATGTGGTATTAAAGTGTTAAAACTTTACCTCTTGTAAGTACCATGTTTGCAATGTGTTGCTATTGCCATCATTTATACAGTGATCACATATTGTGTGGGGGAGTTTAATAGACTGTATACGAAGGACGTAATTGTAGATTTTTTTTTTTTTCATTCACAAGGCCTGATTAGTAGTTGATCTTTGTGAATTACCTCTGCCAGACAAAGTGGCTTTAAATAAAGGTAAGGATTGCCTTAAAGAAAATATTAATAACAACTCTGTAATTGAACTTTGTGACTCACCTTGGGGGTGGGTCGGGGGTGGGGGGACTTGCTTCAACAATTAATTGGATCTGTAAAATGCAGCCTTTCAGCTTTGCACTTAGAGGGTGCTCATGTCTCATCAAGGCAGAAGGAGAAAGACTCTTTAAAAGGGTTCCATCAAGAGCATGGCAACAGCGTTTCCATGTGCCAATCTCACACTGAGTATATCTCTAGCCACAGACTGAGTGTATACCTGCATGTCTTTGTTGTTCATCAATGTTTCTGTCACAGGTAGAAATGGATCCTCTTCTGGAACAAGTTTTGGCGGGCTTCAACACAACCCTCAGCACTTCCAATCGTACTGACCCCCTGGATAAATTCTCAGGAACCCAGCTGCTTCTACGCTTCAAACCTTTATTTATTCCACTCTACGCCTTAGTTGTTGTTGTGGCTGGTGTCGGGAACAGTTTCCTTCTTGCATGCATTCTGGCAGACAAGAAACTTCACAATGCCACCAACTTTTTCATTGGCAACCTGGCAGCTGGGGACTTGCTGATGTGCCTGAGCTGTGTGCCGCTAACCGCATCGTATGCATTTGATGCGCAGGGTTGGGCATTCGGACGTCCGATGTGCCACCTTATTCCTCTGGTACAAGGTGCGACAGTCTTCGCCTCTGTATTATCCCTCACCGCCATTGCCATGGACCGATATGTGGTGGTAGCGTACCCAGTGCGGAGACGTATCTCCGTGTGGGGATGTGGCACAGTGGCATTGGGTGTCTGGGCAGTTTCGTTGGCCCTTGCTGCTCCCCCTTCCCTCCACACACGCTATGTGGACCTGCGACCCAGTGGGATGGAGCTAGTAGTGTGTGAGGAGTTTTGGCTGGGTGCTGAACGACAGCGCCTACTCTACTCATGCTTCTTCTTATTGGCATCCTACATGATCCCTCTGCTATCTGTAAGCATCTCCTACTGTGCCATAAGTGTGCATCTCCGAAAACACACATTACCTGGAGAGCCTTCCCAGAGCCAACAGCGCTGGAGCAAGCAACGGCGCAAGACTTTCTCCCTACTGGTGGCCTCAGTTCTTGCCTTCGCCCTCTGTTGGCTCCCATTGCAAGTTCTCAATCTCCTTCTGGATCTAGACTCGGACTTTCAGATCGTGGACAAACACTACGTAAATGTGCTGCAGGTTAGCTGCCATCTGATCGCTATGAGCTCAGCCTGCTACAACCCCTTCATCTATGCCTCACTGCACAGTAAAGTCCGCATGCACCTTCAGGGTTACCTGTGCCCCTGCAGGCATAGTGGGCAGGACCTTCTGTCTCGCTGTGCCTCCCGCAATCCTGCCACCTGCCTGACACTCATCTCAGAGGTAGCGGTGAAGGAGAGCCAATCACCTGAGAGTCCTGTCCCTGACAGCTGCCTCTGAAGATGCAAGACACATCAGTACAGATCATTCAGAAGGAGTACTCAGACATTAAGGAGGTTTTTGCAGCACTGGAGTGGTATTCCAGCCAATATTCGACGTTCTTGCCTGAAAACTAAGGCTTTTTTGTTAATGGTGGGATTTTCTTTTACAAGGACTAAAGAGAATACTCAGGCTCTTAGCTTTGTTTTGATGTTGCTGTGGACATTAGTGATCCAGGCTCAAGATTCCCTTATACATCTCTTTGACCTTGAATGAAAACAAATGCAGTGCACATTTAATGGAGGAGTAAATCTGTTTGGAAATACCCTTTTCTTGAAACCCGCCACTGCCGTAGGGGAATATCAGTAAACTACAACTAGATGTTCACAGCTCCTTTTCACATCCCCCTCATCTTATTTCTTTTTCTCAACACAAACAGCAAGTAGCATGGGAAATCTCTAGCGTTTTGGCTGAGGTACCCCTTTCACATCACCTTCGACCTTGTTGTAATTGCATTTATATGATTACCGTTTAATGCTGTTTTTTCAGCCCTCACCTATGTGAGAAAACAAGTGATCTAGAATCCCTTGTTCACCCTTTTAGTTTCACAAGCCGCCAAGGTTCACTGAATGTCTGATATAGATCACTACTCAGAAACTTGCCCTCAGAGCCTCTCACTATCATGTCCAGACACTCTCAAGAGGACTCGAGCAATCAAATGACAGCCTTTCGCCTCTGGTAATAGACTGCACACTCTGCTTTAAAACACAAAAACGTGGTAGCTCACATTAGAACACTTCTACATTTCTGAAGATAGGCATAGTTTCATAAAATGTTCAACAGAGGGAGTCTGACCTTTTGTAAGTGGTGAGAGCTAAAGTGATGATAATTTCACAGGAGCAAGTGCCAGTTGTTTTGCCATTATGTGGTTCTGTCATTTCCCTTGGAGGGCCCTGAGAATTGACGTCTCAGTTTGGCGGTTCTCAGGAGGTGTGAGATAGACTTAATTAGATGATCTACAATGCGTTCACACTACACTACATCAATCATCAAGTCAACCATTTCTCAGATGAATAAACAAGAGGATATGACCCAAAAGATTTATGGAAATTAATGGTGTAATGTCATCGTGTGCATGTTTGTTTGACAGAAACAAAGCCATACTATTAATTGTTTTATTTATTTTTTAAGCCCACTGTGTTCTTCATGTCCTTCACTATAATTACTTGTCAGATTGTATGATGTTAGCCCAGTGAGATCTAGGGTAAAATCCACAGCAGACTATGCAACATGAAATATCTTTAGTCTTCATCAATTACATCTTTATTAAATTATTGAATTGATTTATTTATGTTGACGTTGAAATAAGCATTGAGACAAAAGTGATTGACAGTACATTCAATCTGCTCTGCGAGGGCCAATGTCCCATAAATTTTAGCTCCTACCCTACTTAAACACACCTGAACCTATTAATCAAGGTCTACTACAGGAGTGCTTAACCTTGTTCCTGGAGATCTAACTTCCTGCAGACTTGAACAAACACACCTGAGCCAACCTGGATGGACCTGAACTGCACTTCGTCTTCGACGAATTACAGACAGGTGTGTTTGATATGGTTCACAACTGAATTTTGCAGGAAGGTCCATTTCCAGGAACAGGGTCGGTCACCCCTGGTCTACTTGAAGTATACTAGAAACATTGGCTGTGTCCTAAATCACCCCTATGCCCTTAAAAAAAAGTGCATAATTTGAGGAAGCTGCCATTGCGGTGGTGTCTGAAACCATGGTGGACCATACACTCAATGTACTCCAATAATGAGTATACAACCAATGTACACTCAAAGGCTAGAGTATACCTATAATGCACTGTGAGAGTTTAAACAATGAATGAATTCCAGTGTTTGACCACAAGATGGCATCCACAGCAGAATCGTATCAGTGCATGTTTCTATATAATGCATTATTTAATTGTTAATGTTTGCATACTTTACAGGAATCAAAATACTAACTGTAATCAAACAAAATGCATTTCATCTTGTGCACTCAGTGCTTGAATTCATACACTTGTGTACTAATGTACTACTCAGTGGACTAATGTAGGGAATAGTGAATGAGGGTACAGGGAACAATTTCAGATACAGCCTTTAAAATAGATATATTGCGGCAAGCTGGAGCTATCTGCAGGAGAGAGTTTGGAAATCACTGCTTTAGAGCAAACTAGAGGTACTGTCATATGAGAAATATTGCTCAGATTATCATATGTGAACACAACCTTATATAATACTGTATTTTTGGCACGAACTTGTTCTGAGAGATCTGACTCATCCACCTGTCCTCAATGGTTGTTCTCTAATTGATTCTTCATTAAACTGCAATTATGGCAACGCTCACATTGTAGGATGCAACATTTTAAACACTGTCAGAACTTCACTAGATGCTAAGTGACTAATCTACCACTGACCAGCTATTAAAAATGTTTTAGAAGCCCCTGAATCATGGTAAAATCACACAGTGTGCACTCAGCAATTACAACAGCCATAATTACACACACAAAAGCGTACAGTGTTGTAGTTTTGTTGACTTGCTTATTACATGCTACAGTACGACAATGTGGATTATGACATGTCACACAGATGTCCCTATGGGTTTGTTTTGCAATTGTGTTACCTTGTAAACGTGAGTAAAATGCAACTCTTTCACCAATATTTCACTAGTCTTGTCATTTATTAGAAAGCTTACAGTAAATTATGTAATCAGAAGCAGCGTTTGCTTGAAAGAGGTTTGCACACAGTCAGACAAGTAATAAATGTCACATGAATCAACAAACAATCTGTTTCACACTTGAATGCAGGCACAAAGAAATTTGTGATTACATACGCAAACACAGCGGGTGAAGGATAAAGAAGTTGGGACAATTATGTCAGGCTAGATATGCCTGCATGTGCATCTGCATGCTAACTGTCAAATCTAACCACCAACGCTGATTGCTAGCCTAGCACAAAGCCACCAGGGGCAAGATGCCCTGTGCACACAAGGAAAATATAGAGCCAGCCAATGATCCCCAAGGGTTCACTAATAAGAACTTGTGTATTCCTCTGGTCAAAATGTCCAGACCATCTAATTTTCTACAATAGACTCCTTTGCACATGGAGCGTAGTAACAACAATGCTAACAGGCATGAGTCATAAGAGATGACAAATAGACCCCAAGACCTTGTGGAAAGTGAGAGAGACAGCAACAGTTTGTCACCCCATGCTGAGCATTATGAGTAAGCATATAGTCACAGCTAACATATCACATCATGGTTGAGACTTCTTCTAAAATTAAAACGGTAAAAAACAGTAAAAGAAGATAAAGTAGTTGTTTTTATGTTTGAACATTGAGATAATATAAGGGGTGACTTTATCAATTATTTTCATTTTTACTGAATGGCACCTTAAATATGTTCCATGCAGGACTGGCCCTGTATATTTGGAGGCCCTAAGCAGAATAATTTTGGGGCCCTACCTTGCTCTAAAAAGTGGAGTATTGCTATAAAAAAACGGACCACAATAATTATGTTGCTTATTAAATACAATCAATGAAGCAGAAAGGAAAAACCTGATTTCTTCTACTTGATAACTGTCAGAATGATTTAGACATTTTAAAACAGCATTGTTTTTGTCAACTACCAGCTTCAAAAATAAAGAATTATCTTTAATAAAGGGAACCGTGATTCCTACTTTGCATCCTTCTAGAGTGTTTAAAACATAGTCTTTTAATTTAGCAAACAGAATGAACATCATATAGCTAAAAATTCCAGGTTGAGTATATTTTAATTATTTTTATAAAATCCAAAAGCAAAAGCCCTGCAATGAAACGACACTGAACAATAATTAGCCAAAAGTGAAAATGCATTACTTAGTAATACATATACATCCTGATCTCATTAAAAATTCACAAAAAAATAAAAAAACAACAACAAAACAATTAACAGTAATGCAAAGATTGATCCATAAATAATAAAACCAGTAAGCAAATAATATAAAGTAAATATGAAAAATAGTCATTGAAAAAAAAATTAGAAAAAGGGAAGCAACAAATATTGGGTTAATGTTAATACCAAAACACAAACTCTATTATTCCCTTCAGTCCCCTTCCCTATTCTTTACATCTGAGATGCAGGGCCCAGAGCTTATATTTAACTAGGATTAATTCAATTAGGGCTTAACTTTTAGAAACATGACACAGGAAAAAATATTACCAATGTGAAGAATATATCAGTGTGTTTTAGACACATTTAAAATGGGTCTGTAAAACCAGGAAAAAATAAAATATTTCCTATAAGAAAATCATAGAGATCAATTATAGAAAATATTGGCCAAAAATATGTTATGCCATTTAATGGACTTTTAACAACTTTTATCTAAACATATATCGTTATGGTTCATTATGCAAAATAATAATCATCCACATTGCATTTTTGGTATATTGCCCAGCCCTACATGAAATTCTGAAAAAAAAAAAAAAAATTCTCCATGCCTTCAGTAAATGAGAAAAATTCTGAGACAAAAACAGTGTGTGGGCTTCACAGGGGGCTTCAGTTATATGATCTTTAATGGGGTCTTCCAACTAATTTATATTTTTCATCTTTTGAATTTTTTCACCGTTTAATTGCTAATCTAAAAAAAATAAATAGCGTAGAGTAAAACCAGAAGAGATAAAATGGAGAGACCAATAGGGCTGTGCGATTAATTGAAATTGTAACAAACCTCCGATTTGGACACGCGATTTCTAAATTGCCCTACAGCATGATTTTCACACAGTATGCTATTGTAACCAATCATAATGCAGGTACCTAAACAGATCGCGAGAACAGGAGACTGAGGGCGTACTCACACTATGCTATCCGAACCGTGCTCAGGCCCGTTTCCTGGATAATTTTAGAAGTGCGAGTGTGCTCAATCGGGCTCAGGAACGGTACAGTTGGCCGGCCCTGGCCCAGTTGGAGGAGGTGTGCCTGAGCCCGCTACACTTGGGCTTTGGCGCGGAAAGCTTGTAGTGAGAGTGCAAAGCGCGCCTAAGCCCAAAACTGAAGAGGAGACGTGACTTTTGGGGACTGTTTCATATAGATTTATTAATCATTCTTACTGTTTAATGAATGCAAACTGTCGTAGATTATTAAAGACGCAAACCCCTCACTGCACAACAGCTGCGCCTTTAGTAAACCTTCTAATTCCTGCAGCACGAGGACGTCATGATTGTTTATGAGCGTCTGCAGTGGCTGATCTGTTCGGCGGAATATCTGACTGTGAATCACTGCATATCAAATGACTAAAACGATATAATCACATAAAGAAATCTCCACTGAAGCATTGCAGAACCTGGTTAATTCTAAGTCAGTCATATATTGCTTCTAAAAGCGTGTGGGAATCATGAGCGTATTGCTTCCTTCAGCATTTTCAATGAACTCTGCACTCTTGCTCCTTTGCCAAGTGACCATCAACCAATTTCTCAGATGATGACAAACTAACTAAACACTGCTGTAGCTCTGATACAAGTTTTATTTATGAAGAAAATTAAAAAGCACTGCACTGAGTATTTGGGTGTCCTGTGTTTGTCTGAGGTAATTAGTCTAGCCATGCAAAGTTAGAAGCTGATCGCTCAGTTCTTGTCAAGTGACTCTCGGTGCGACATTCTGAAAAGATCATTTAAAGGTTGTCTGAGAAGAGATGTTTTCAATTAAGTGTGCATGGGCTATTTCATAGCAGCATCACAAAAAAAGTCTATGATTTATGAACACAAAAAAACAAATCTGTGGACACATAGAAAATAGGGATTGGCGATACCACAATTTTTGAATGCAATACGAAACCTATACTTTTTGTTACAATTTTTCTATATCGATACCATTTATTATTTAAAATGTTAATGTGATTTTACAAAATAATGTTCATTTGAAAAATGATCATTACATGTAAAGACTTCGGCCAGAGGGAGACTGAGCAAAGGAACAGTGGGCAGCATGTTTTTGTTTCGCATCTTGATTAGTTTCAGGATGTGTTGTCTGTGTTTATAAAGGCTGCTTTTATTGTTGCTGTGTACGATTTTCTTATTACAAATATTGTATCTTGCAATGCTTTTTTAGCTGATGAGAAGTAGCACCACCCGTTACAGATTGATCAGTGTAACGTCTTATACCAATCGTCACCGATAATCCTGTACACAGCGTTGAAACATTTAATTATACACAAATTATTAAAATACAGTTAAAATATTGATACTTTTTAAAAAATATATCAATACCAAATTAAATGCTTCCAATATATCGATACTCCAACATCGATGTGCACGCCCCTAATAGAAAAAAAAAACTACTGTTATGTGGTACAGCAGAACATCAGTTTGAAGGCGCACACACTCAGTCTATTTGTTTTGCCATAGGTCTGTTCTAGAGACAATTTGTTACACATTTACTAGATGATTTTTATTTTTTGCCTGTTTTATGTCTGTTTTAGAGACATGTTATAGGACTTTGATAAAGATAATTATTTTCCTTTGAAAATGTGTTTCAGATTCACTGTAAAATGTCTGTGTGTAACAAAATTTTCATTAAAATTGAAATCCCAATATTGATAAAGAAAATCATGATAGGCTTATTTTGCCCATATATCGTACAGCCCAGTTTCCAGTGACAAACTGTATCAAGTTCTTAAGTTTTTAAAAACATATTGATAAAAATATTGCAATTTACTAAAATAGCCACTTTTTAATTAGGCCTGAGGTGTTTATTAATGATTTTATGATGTTCTTGTAATTACATTATTTTACATGCGTTTACGACTTCACACATTACATAATCGAGTGTGCAGTGTATGTTACCTTATGGAGACACTCTCTTGACATTGCATATTGGGGACGCATAAAACCCTGTTATGCGCAGTTCTTTGTTAAATTCGCAACAATTCGCATGTCCTGCCATTAATCCGCAGGTCAGGTAATCAAACAGTTTAGCTACTGTATATGGTTGGGTCACAGGTGGATAAGATCGATAGTTGGTTATGGAAACTTTGACTACTTTCTCTAAAATATTAAGATGTTTTAAGTGATTTTACCTTGACATACTGCTATACATAAACTCTCACAGGATCATATTGCATATGGCTTATTCCTCAGTATCGATTTGTTAATAATGTATTTTAAATGGATTGTTTCTAAGGACTGAGCTATTAATATATAATACATTAATTATTACATTAAGAAATTGAAGTCAGGTAAGGTAACAAATCACATCCACGTAGTGAAATACTGTTGAGTGGTATCGAGGCGTGGTATTTTAACCAAGTATTGACCCGATACTGGTATTGGTGCATCCCTACACCATAGTGCAGTTTTGAGATATAGCAGTAATGATGGAATAACACAGCCGTTTGTAAATATTTAATCATTTACTACATTTTAAATGATGACAATACTACTAGATGACAACACTTACTGCAATTTATTCAGTTTTTAAGCAACTTACCAGTGACTTGTCTTTTGATTATTTGGTTCTGTTTGGTTGCTCAGACATATCATATCAATATCTGCTAAATATAGCATGAGGTACATAAAGTACCAGTATTGTCCAACATTTTTTTTCCAGCAAAAAAAGACTTTTGCTTTCCTGCAGAATGTATTAGGGAAATCAGTGGAGTGAGAGTGTGGGTCTAATGATGTCATTAAGCTTCGGGAAGATCTGCAAAGGAATGGGTAAAAGAAGAAGCCTGCAAGATGCAGCATTAGGAAGTTAAGGAAACACCTAATGCCTGCACCAGAATAAAGAGCATCTGTTGTTATAGGTTGCAATGTCAAGCACATCTGGCTGTTTAAGATTCAATTGGAAAGAAATCAGACTGGGGCGTGATAAAAGGATTCTAGAAGTAAAATTTCCTGTCCTCATTTTTTTTTTAAATGTATCCGGTTTTAGATTTGTGCCACTCTCTGGCAACCTCTTGACTTAACAAGGCCTAAAGTGGTTCTCTAAGACACAAACAAGCTTTGTTCAACATGACATGAAGATGAAGGAGAACAAAGAAAAATGAAGCCCGGAGATCAAAAGAGCTCAGCCTTTGTGTGCAGGTTAGGAATTGTGTCTTTTTTTGAAAATTTAACTCATTAACGGGTTCGTTTATTGCAAATCATTTGAGGGCACAAGGGTTACCTTTTGTGTAAATGAAAGAGAGTGAGGCTATTAAATGCATTAATTCTGCAGAGGAGGAGGTAATAGACAATCTGTAGCCCATCTTGCATGTATTAAGAAATTATTTTTGATTTGTTAAAAAGGCTTTGCATACAGACAACGGCGGCACAGTGGGTAGTGCTGTCACCTCACAGCAAGATCACTGGTTCGAGTCTCAGCTGGGTCAGTTGGCATTTCTGTGTGTCGTTTGCATGTTCTCCTCGTGTTCGTGTGGGTTTCCTCTGGGTGCTCCGGTTTCTAAAGACATGTGGTACAGGTGAATTGTCTAAGCTAAATTGTCCGTAGTGTATGTGTATATATTAGTGTTTATGGGTGTTTCCCAGTGATGGGTTGCAGCTGGAAGGGCATCCACTGCGTAAAACATTTGCTGGATAAGTTGGCGGTGCATTCCACTGTGCCGACCCCTGATTATTAAAGGGACTAAGCTGAAAAGAAAATGAATTAATGAATAGAAGACAACAGAGACAAAACAATCCCAGTTCGCTCAGATCCATTAAAACGACTAAAATGCTGTATTATGCATGCCAGGCCAGTTGATGGCAATCACCACTGTTGATTTGACTATCAAGTACTCACACAAGCCTAGACAGAACACATATGGTGCTTTCCAAATGGAATTTATCACCCTCTGAAGGGCACTTCAAAGTTAAAACAATCATAGCCACCATATTGTGTTGTTCCCAATAAAAGTGCTCAAAACTGGCCACTTCAAAGCACCCTTCTGAACGAAGGATTTCAAAGGGTCCAACTGATGGACACGATATTTGTGATCTATGATATTTGGATGGGGAAGTTGATTGATGTTGCACCCCTGGCTCTTCCTCAATATGCAATCTTAAGAAATCTTGCTTCCTTGTGTTCTTGTGTAATGTCATCATCTACCATCAAAGTTCAGTTTCAACACTCAAGACAGAAAGAACCGAGGATGCATGAACAAATTTGGATGCGTTCTTGATATTGAGGAAGCATCGATGCAGATTTGAGCACAGTACTCACTCTAGACGTCCCAGAAGTCATTGTGGTTGAATAAAGGAGGTGGAAAGTGCAGCTTTTTGTACCTGTATATTAATAAAGTTTACTAATATAACTTCCTTATAACAGGAGCTTCCCTAAAATAGATGGTGAAAGTAAATATTAACATAAAAATCTCAACAAAAAAAAGCCATAAAGGCATTAAGGCAGCAGTATATGTGTAAGCAGGGTTCCCGCGGGTCTTAAAAAGTCTTAAATTAAAATCCGGGAAATTAAGGTCTTAAATTTACCGTAAAGTTGCTGTAGGTATTAAATTTGTAGCCGGTGTGTTTAATGACGATAGGAAAGCACAGTCATTGGAAAGCACAGTGGTCCACCGTAAAACATCTAATAGTTGATCAATTTAGTATGTGTGAAACAGGAGTGAAATGACAGTCTCCGTGATTTATTAGCTTATTACGGTATGTCGACTACAGATGCTGACGTCGGTCTGCACATGCGTGCTGCCATTACAAGCGCGGTTGTGGTGAGGTGACCATGGGGCTGAAAGCCGTCGAGTCGCACATGAAAGGAGAAAAGCACCAGTGGTACGTTCCAGCAGCTAGTCATAGCAGGTCCAGGTTAATCCTTGCATTGTTTGCAGCTCGATTGTTTAGTTACTAGTTCGTGTTCATGTTACTAGTTCAGACGCGACGCCACCTCACAGTCGGCTATAACAAGTTTCACTTCACCGCCAGACACCCAAAAGTTAGAGGTACTGTGAGTTCTCCATACCAGGGGTTTTCAAACTTTTAGGACACTACTTGCTGCGTTTAAAGTGCATAGCACAGGGGCGTCGCTAGACCCAATTTGAAAAGCACCAGTGCCCCAGTAAATGCTTCGAGATGTAATTTACTTCATATGCAAAGTGTATTTATTTATTTATTAATCCCAGAATAAAGATGTTATTCTCTGTGCAACGCTGGTGAAAGCAGTGTAGTGTGTGTGTGTGT
>CAIGQQ010038083.1:581215-594231 GCA_903798035.1 Danio albolineatus | reverse complement strand
AGGGACAAGAACATGAAGTATTGACAGTTCGTTCCACCCCAGTGGGTCAGGAGGCTTAGGTTCAGGGAGGATTGTCAGTTCGTTAAACCCCATTGGGTCAGGCGATCGTGACATTAAGAGACTAAAGCTGCAGCCACACTGCACTTTTCTCCACATTGACTTCTGTTCATACCCACCGGAAACAAAGTTCGTGCGATAAGTTTCGCGGTTCCCTGTTCACAGTGCAAAGTTCAAGCTTAGTGAACTCTGACCAGTGAAATCGCATCACGTGACTGCGTAAGACCAGGCAGATCAAAACATGACCTCTCTGTACAGAAATTTAAAATATGGAACAACCGCTTGATTTCTTAAATGTCCTCCGAAACTGATAAGGATAACTGCACAATGACTGGGGCTCCGAAATGTAAACAGACATACAAGATCCGTTAACTTCTAGCACTTCTTGCTTGTGTGCCGTTAAAGTTAAGTTTGTGCGAGGTAAATTTATTTATCAGACTTTAGTACGCAAGTGAGTGCAATGCGTTTTGCCCCTAGGGGTTTGCCGTAGCTGGGTTTTATGAGCATGCACACAGGAACTGCAGGTACTGAGAAGTGTTAGAGAAAGCTGTTCAGAATAAATGAGTTTGGAAGAATTCAGTCGCCTCCGTTTGTTGTTTTGTATGATTCAGTGTTTAAGCGGACACTGTACAAACGCTCGGTTGCATTTATAATCCTTTTTTGGACCTAACGTACACTGTGCAACATTATCTGTTTTGATGGCTTTAAATACCTAGCTAAGTTAATACTGAAATGCTTTGAGGTTACAGTAAATGATGAAGCTTACATTAAACTTATCTTATTTAAATGTCCACCCTAATGTTGTTCCAAACCCATAACATCTTTGTTTATCTTCAGAACACAAATAAAGATAATTTGGATTTAATCCAAGAGCTGTCTGATCCTCCCATAGATTTACTGGATATGCATTTTTCAATGCCCAGAAAGAAACCAAAAACATAGTCCAAATAAGTCCATGTGATATAAGTGGTTCAATCATAATTATATGAAGCTGCGAGAATACTTCTGTGCGCAAAGTAATAAAAAATAACTTCATTTAACGATTTATCTATGTGAGGATCAGAAAGCTCTTGGATTAAATTCTAAATATCTTCATTTGTAGATAATTAATGACGGAATTTCACACAATTTTTGGGTGAACTAAACCTTTAAGCAGCAGTAAGCCTCACAAATACTTAAAATTGATTGACTTAAAACTGCTTGAACTTTACTAAAACTGTTTGCACTAATATATTGTGTTAACTACACTTTGTTCATTTTGTGCTTTTGTTCCTTTGTTTATTGGTCTTCAAAGATAAGCCTGCTGTGAAAAGAGTCACAAACATCCTAAAAAAAAATAAAACCAAAGTTTCTCTGAGATTGTGTTATGTAATCTTGTTAAAATATATTTCTTAAAATAAAAGTATCGAAAAAAGTATCGTTCGGAACCGGTATCGAATTCAGGGTATCGGTATTAGTATCGGTATCGAAAATTTTGGAACGATACCCAGCCCTACTTTCTAGAAACTTTTTTGGGGGTGTGTTGAGGCAAGTTGGAGCTAAAATCTGCAAGACACCGGCCATCCCTCAAACTCAGTTTCTAGAAGGTCATAGTTCTGCACAGTTTAGTTCCAACCCTAATTAAGCACAATAGATCAAACTAATTGAGTGCTTTAGGCTTGTTTGATACCTACATGTAGGTGTGCTAAAGCAGGGCTGAAACTAAACTCTGCAGGGCTGCGACCCTCCAGGAATTGAATTTGACACCACTGCTCTAGGCTGTGTCCAAAAATGGCTTCTACTTGAGTAGGTGCTACATTTGAATTTGAATCCATTAGACAACCATTAGAAAAGTAGGTTATCTATAGTATAAATGTTAGTAATATGAATGGAACTCATCGACCATTTGTCATTATCACATGACCAACCGTGTCAGTTGCATCGCTTTCACACCCAATTATGAATTCTCTCACATACTATGAATTTGCACATACTACCCAGCTCGCATGTTATTAGAATTCTATATAGTATGAAAGTATGCCATTCGGACATAGCTCATGTACACTCATTTTTGTTGTGCATTGTGGGATTCATTGAGCACACTTCATAACATCCACTATAGCTGTATGGAGTCACAATAGACTCAAAAGAAATTCACGCAAAGACACGATGTTCACATGCGTAGCCAAATTTATGTGCATAAAACCAAATTCACGTGCGTAAAATATTTATTTACATTCACAAAAACAATTCACGTGCACAAAATAAAAATACACATTCATAAAATACATTTCACAAATGCAAAACACCATGTGCAGATGTATAAGAGTGTACAAAAAGTTTTGTATGTTTAAAACTTGCGAGTTCATCCTGAATGCGAATGTGCAAATCCTCTTTCACGTATGACTCCCCCTGGATACGTGTGTGTATTTTTGAGACTATCCTGGCAGAGGACTCATGACCTTTCAGCCAATCAGAAGAGAGCTGTACTCGATATCACCTACTCTACGCTCCATTTGCGCAGTCTGTTCCTCTCCAGCATGGTGAACGGAGAAAGAGATGCGCAGGCTTAAAGCATTAAATTTCCTGACTTTTGAAAAATTCTTGATGATTTCAACTACATCCTATGCATGAATAAACTAATCCTTGCATAGTTTTATTCTGTTTTTAATGTGTTTATTCTCATATAACCTTATGTGCTTAACCTCATATAACTTTCCTGCATAACAGCTGTGCCTTTGTGTGACTGATAACCGAGAAGTTAACTCCTCTGTTCTTGTTATCAACGAAATGTTAAATATTTTCTTCCAGAGTGTGCTCATTTACAGGAACAATTATGAACGGGAGGGGCTCAAGCGCACTCTATTGCAGGCTCTGTTATGTGTATGCGTAACTTTTTTCTGTGCAGATTTGCTGTTCTACCTAACAACTGATGATTAAACTGATGATTGAACTGCTCTGGATGGAGGATCTTTCTAACTGAAGTGCCCCCAGGCAGGGCTGAAGAGAAAGCGGCTATATATACTTGGCTGCGAGGGTTAGAGAGTGTTGTGGAATGCCCACATGTAAACCTCATACTGTAACGAGATTATTCTGTTAGCAGTAGTTCTTACTGCATGAGCTAAGTCAGTCACTGGTGGCCCAAGAGCAGAGGAGGAACAAAGTTAGCCCACAATGTAGGAATTCCAAAAATAAAAATCTTTACTGAAGAAAAAAAATTTACAAAAAGGAGAGACAATATCTCTCTACAGCAAGGGTTGAAAAAGTACAACAAAAATAGGAGAGCCGAGCTTCCCAAAAATACATACAAAACAAAATAGACAAAACAAAATAGACATGAGGGTCTCAGAACAATCAAATAAGAATTTAACAAGCAAATATCAGGAGAATAACTTAACTTGGAACACTGGACGAGGCAGCTAGAGGTAGGTTCAGGACTGAACACTGAGCAGGATACAAAGCAGTCTTAGAGCAGAGAACAGGTGGTAGTGATTAGGCTGATTGTAGGGGAGTTTAAAGGAACAAAAGTCATTACTGCCATCTAATGTTGAGGAGTATTACTGCGCCCCCTGGTGGCTTGGAGGATGTGATAAAGTGCTGAGATATTACATCCTCGTACCTGTTCTCCTCCTCCCTGTGTGATTTATATTTGACGTTTTGTAATCACCCTCCTCTCCGGGAAAGCAGCTCTGTGGGGAACTACAGCCTGGGAACAAAAGCTACCTTGCTGTTCCACTTTTGAACTGTTCTCCAAGGAACTAAGAAAAATGTTTGATCGGTCCGCTTCCGGGAGAGAGGCCGCCCGAATCCTTGTAGAGCTCTGTCAGGGGAATCAGAGTGTGGCGGATTACTCGATCGAGTTCCGGACCTTGGCAGCTGAATGCGGCTGGAACATGGAGGCGCAGTGGGACATGTCCCTGCATGGATTGTCTGACCGCCTGCAGGATGAAATTTATACACTGGACCTGCCCAAGACTCTGGATGAGCTCGTGGATCTGGCAGTTCAGGTGGATTCCAGACTGTGTCGCAGAGAGACTCACAGACAGCAAGGGAGGTTCTCGGATCCAGTTCCGGTTTTTCCGGCTTCAGTCGTGGCAACGGAAGTGGGTAATGTTGACCCGGAACCCATGCAGGTGGGTAGATCCCGCCTATCCGTGCAGGAGAAGCGCCGGCGGAGAAACGAGGGACTCTGTCTCTACTGTGGTGGCGCGGGACATTGCGTGGTTTCTTGTTCTGTAAAAGACAACACCCATCAGTAGGTAAGAGGTTACTGATGGGTGAAATCAGTCTGAATAAACCCTCTGTGACGGCAACCTTACTACCCGCTACTTTATTATGGGGTTCCGGAACTCAGAACACCCATGCCCTTATTGATTCCGGGTCAGAGGGGAATTTCATTGACTCTAGTTTTGCTTTCAGTTCTAAACTTCCGGTCATTGCTCTCGCTCAACCTATTGCTGTACACGCAGGCTTTCTCTTCCCACTATCACTTACTCCACTAGACCCATTAAACTGATTATGTCCGGTAATCATGTTGAACATATATCATTTTTGTTAACAGACTGTTCTAACACACCAGTGGTTTTAGGTCATCCTTGGTTAGTCCTCCACAAACCACATATTAATTGGGGTCTGAATACGATATTCTCGTGGAGTGAGAGCTGTCATGAGTCCTGTCTTTCATCTGCTCGTTCTGCTTTGTCTTGTTCTGTGTTTCAGGAGGAGAGCATGGACCTGTCAAATGTGCCCAGTGAGTACCTCGATCTGAAGAGAGTGTTCAGTAAGTCTCGGGCTGCTTCTCTTCTTTCTCATTGTCCCTATGACTGTGCCATAGACTTATTGCCAGGGACCTCTCCGCCTAAAGGCAAGTTATACCCTGAGAGGGAGGCCATGGAGAAATATATTTCTGATTCTCTGGTAGCTAAGATAATCCACCCCTCTTCTTCACCAGCGGGGTGAACCCAGCTCGTGAAAAAGAAAGACGGGTCTCTCCGACCTTGCATAGACTATCGAGGGCTGAATAACATCACGGTGAAGAATACGTATCCTTTGCTGTTGATGTCTTCAGCATTTGAGCGCTTGCAGGAGGCTTCATTTTTCATGAAATTAGATCTCCGCGACGCTTATCATTTGGTTGGCATAAGAGCGGGGGACGAATGGAAAACTGCATTTAATACCCCCAGGGGGCATTTTGAATATTGTGTTCTTTCCTTCGGTCTTTCTAATGCTCCTGTAGTTTTCCAGGCACACGTTAATGATGTGTTGCGAGATATGATAGATCAGTTTATCTATGTCTACCTGGATGACATTTAGATTTTTTCCCGTTCTCTCCAGGAGCATGTGCAACACGTCAGGCGAGTGCTTCAGAGGCTGCTAGAGAATGGGCTTTTTGTCAAAGCAGAGAAATGCGTGTTCCATGCACAGTCTGTTCCCTTTCTGGGACACATTTTGTCGGTCGAGGGCGTGAGCATGGATCCAGAGAAGATTCAGGCTGTGGTAAAGTGGCCAGTTCCGGAGTCTCATAAGGTTCTGCAGAGATTTCTGGGTTTCGCTAATTTTTACCGGCATTTTATTCGCAATTTCAGCCAGTTCGCCGCACCTCTGACATCCTTAACCTCCTCCAAAACTCCCTTCAGGTGGTCGAGTGCTGCACAAGCAGCATTCACAAAATTAAAGGACTGCTTTGTTTCAGCCCCCATTCTGGTGACTCCTGATCCCTCCCGGCAGTTTGTGGCGGAGGTTGATGTGTCGGAGGTGGGGTTGGGCACTATCCTGTTCCGGCGTGCATCTTCGGACGACAGGATTCATCCTTGCGTGTTTTTTTATCTCCTGCAGAACATAATTACGACAGTGGTAATAGGGAGTTGTTGGCTGTCAAACTCGTTTTGGAGGAGTGGTGTCATTGGTTGGAGGGTTCGGGGGTTCCCTCTATAGTTTGGACCGATCATAAGAACCTTGAATATAATCAAGACCGCCAAACGACTTAGCTCCAGGCAAGCTAGGTGGGCATTATTTTACCGGGTTCCAAAAATTTACTGGTCCATTCACTGTCATCAAGATCATTAGTCCGGTGGCAGTGTGCCTTAAACTTCCTCCAGCATACAGGAGAATTCATCCCGTTTTTCACATTTCTAATTTAAAGCCTGTTTTTCATGCGGCCTTTAATCCGCCCTCGTCGGTCCCTCCCCGCCGCGTCTCGTAGATGGAGAGACTGTATATTCAGTTAAGCGCATTCTGGACTCGAGCCGGAGGGGGCGAGGATTTCAGTACTTGATGGACTGGGAAGGTTACGGTCCAGAGGAGAGAAGTTGGGTTCCTGCTAGGGACATACTGCATCACTCTCTTATCGATGAATACAATCGCCAGGTAAGCTCTTCTGGGAGCACCAGGAGGTGCTCCTAGGAGAAGAGGTACTGTCACGGTTGCAGTTTTGTGCTCTCTCCGGAATGTCTGTTTTCACGTGGGGTTGTCTTGTTTTGATTGTTCACGAGATTTGTTTTGGTGCTTCTGGGCAGGTCACGTGTTATGACGTTACTCAGCTGTTCTGATTAGACGACCAGCTGAGTTTCATTTCTATGTCTATATATGGACTATGCTTCTATGTTTCCTTGTCAGTTCATTGTGTGTATTTACCCCACCTCTGTCTGTGCTCAGGATCGCAAGGAGTGGCCACTGGACCCCATCCGCCTTTCTGTTCAGTTCTCCCACAACACTGTCTCTTCGTACCTGATCTCCTCGTCCCTGTGTACCTTTTGAAAAGGTACCACCCCAGTGACAGCTCGCATACCTTTACTTCTGAGAGTTCAGAAGACTTTGCAGAATAAAAATGCTAAATCATTCCAGTAGGTGGCGCAGTCAATCAGTAATGAGGAGTAATGAGACTTTCCAAACACAAATATTGTAGCTACATTTGATTAAATAAAATGTAGTACAAGTATATTGAATTAAGCCCATTTATAAAATAAAGTGTAAATGCTTAATAATAACTGCAAATAAGCTGTGTTTTAAATAAATCTCAATCTTTTTTTAAACGCAAAAATAACAAAACTAATAGGCTACTTTCACATTACTGAACTGTGTATCTGCGTTGTTCAAGACGTTAAGTAAAAGTAATACAGAAAAGATGATCATCATGTCTTGGCTCATTGTTCCCACGCATCCAGGCCAAAGCAAAATTGAAACTAACAGAACACACACTACCAAAATAATTTTGGTAATCAAACATTGCCTTTAAAGCTGAAAAAAGTTCAATCAGATTAACATCATACTGCTTATACGATAGCCTACTCACTTATTTTATTGCTTAGGCTATAATGTCCTTGACCACCAGCACATCAGAATATTCAACTGGACAGCACTTTAGTATTATGCTCAGAGTCGCTGCCAGGGTCAATCAAATCCAGTCATCCGATTTATGCTCGATTTTCACCATCTGAGAAAAGGAGATAAGTTTACGACAGACTGTGTTAAGCAAATAAACGCTTAATTTTGTCATATTTTCATTGTCAATTTTTTTTTGTTTCTGGCTGAATAAAGAAAAAAATAAACTCATAAGAATCATTTAAAATGCTTATTAATCAATATTATTATTAATAATAGGGTATATTTGACATATTAGGCAACTAGTGCTCAACAACAACCTGTTTATGTTCATTAGATGTAATGGAAATTAAGTTTTTAGTCAGTCAAAGTCAGGGAATTTAATGCTTTAAGCCTGCACGTCTCTTTCTCCATTCACCATGCTGGAGAGGAACAGACTGCTCAAATGGAGTGCAGAGTAGGTGATATCGAGTACAGCTCTCTTCTTATTGGCTGAAAGGTCACGAGTTTCCGGCTTCTGCCAGGATAGTCTCAAAAATACACACACACGTATCCAGGGGGAGTTGTACGTGAAAGAGGATTTGCACATTCTCATTCAGGATGAACTCACAAGTATTAAACATTCAAAACTTTTTGTACACTCTTATAAATCTGTAGATGGTGTTTTGCATTTGTGAAACGTATTTTATGAATGTGTATTTTTATTTTGTGCACCTGAATTGTTTTTGTGAATGTAAATAAATATTTTATGCACATGAATTTGGTTTTATGCACGTGAATTTGGCTACGCATGTGTACATCGTGTCTTTTGTATGAATTTCTTTTGAGTCTATTCTGACTCCATATAGCTGCTTCCCAAATGGCACACTAAACACTAAAAGCCCGTGTCCACTGAGTGGTACGGTACAGTACGGTTCGGTACGCTTTTAAGGCCGTTTCCACTGTCTAAAACCATACCAAACCGAACCGTACCGTATCACTTTTTAGTCACCCTTTGCAAAGGGTCCCAAGCGTACCAAAGCGAGCCGTAAGGCGGAGCTAGACGCGTAGCTGAATGCAATTGGCTTACAGAGATACGTCATTTGCTCACGCAACAAGCAGAATGAAAACAAAGGACCCGCCATGTTTAATACACAGCCGAGAGACAATGCTCCGAAATAATATTAGCATATAATAACGAGCCATGGTTGACCTGAGCTTAAACAAACCTTGTCGTCGTCTTGAACGGCCACAAAGCCGAGAGAAGAGCAGATTCTTATGGGTTACGAGCCCATAAGTGCGAGCGCGTGAGGTTTTGCTTGTCTCTTTTGCTAGCGTGCGCGTCAATGTTTGAAATAACAAAGTTCTTAACCTGGACTATTATAAACTCGGAATGACGGAGTTACTCTCTAACGAGAGAATAATGACGGAGAGGCTACATGTACTGGTGAAGATTAAAGACACAGATGAGAGGTTTGCACAGACGGGGCTCTATTTCGTATTGTTTTTGAACCTAAATAAGGCATACATGTCTGCTGTGTGTAGTTTTTCTGTAATTTGGTAACATCGGAGACTGTGTGGGGCTGTATGTGTCCATATATGCTGCATTTATTTATTTATTTGATATAAATCACGGACCGTAGGCTATTTCGCATCATTGATCTGCAGTTATAATCAGATCATGTTCAGTCAGTAATGACATTTTTACACCAGTGTTTATGTGTATAATAAAGCATCTGTTTTGTGAGAAGTGCTTCTCGTATGATTTTTGAACGACCCATAAAGCTTTACTGTAGACATTTCCTCAATCGAAAATGACGTCGACAAACTTTCTGTCGTACACCACGCCCACCAAAAGAGTACCCTTTTGCAGTGGAAACGCAAGCCTGATAAAGGTGACCCGTACCGACCCGTACCGTACCGTACTGTACCACTCAATGGAAACAGGCCATATGGTTGGGTGATGTTGACCAATTTGGCATTGTACGATGTTCAATGTGAAACATTGCGATGGACAATGGCATCGTCATCATAGGAGGCGGTGAATTAATTATTTATGAATAATCAATGAATTCATAATGAATTAGTTATTTGTAGCCTACCGTTTTAACTACCTGACCTGCATGATCTTTGTTTTATTCATAACCAAATCATAAATAAATAAAGATAAGTTACATCTGTGTCTGTGTCATTATAATGGGGTCGACAAGCTTGTTGGTAAAAAAGGAGCACAACCAACAGGAACCAACCAACAGTATCTGAGGTTTTTAAGCTAAAATTACTAAGTAAAAGCGGGAAAGCATAAAATTGAAGCAGCGTACTGACGATGTGACACGTTATCTGATGGATTCAAAAGACCGAGTTATTAGATAGAGACAAGATTAATTAAATATCACGTTTAACAACTTTATAAACTGTCCGACGTGCACTGTTCTCTGGGGGTTTGTGTTTAAAGCACCCGCTGACTGCCTGGAGCACATGATTTGCATTGTCAGCGGTATAGTGGTGACAGAGGGCTGTTCAGAAATGCTAAATGAAACGCCACTGTGGATGTGGTTCATTTTCGTTCTAAAATGGCATTTTAAAACTAAGACATATTAGTGTAAACGAAATAAAGTATGTGTTTATTGCAAGCGGGTTGCTGCTGCGTTGGGAGCGGGGCAGAGGATTGCGATGCCGGCTTAGCATCGTGATGTCCATCGTCTATTGACCCAACCTATACACTATGCACTTACACATTCAACCGCATAGTATATGAATGTAGTGCCATCCCAAATAGAACACCAACATTCCACCTAAGTGGAAATTTAAACCATTTCCCAGATGACATTTGACGGTTGCCAAATTAGTAAAATAAATGACCAAACTACGAAATAATGTCTGCCATGAGTATAACTGCATTCACTATCAGGAAGCGGCATAATCACTCTCGTAAGAGAATGCACCTTATGGTTTTGGACAGAACTAAGGGTATTGGTGCACTATTTAAGGGTCTAGAGGGCGATTTCAGATACAGCCCATGTTTCTATAGTTTTTTTCTCTTCTCAGGTAAGTTTTGTACATTTTTAATGAGACATAATTGAGATGTAGGTAAAAGGAATAGCAGTAAATAGTAGTTCTTTTAAGCCTGTTCAGCTGAGCCCTCCATAGAACAAACTAAACACTTTGAATTTAATCGTATTGGATCATTAGTGTCAAACTCATTTCCTGGAGGGAAAGTTTAGCATTAACGTTAATTAAACACACCTGATCAGAACAGATCGGAACAGTCCTTCAGAATGTTTGAAAGCTACAGGTACATGTGGTGAAGCAGGGTTGGATTTGGAACCGAGTTTGATGCCCCTGTGTAAGATGGTTAGCTAATTGAATTCAATATGTTGTACTTTCAATAAACATTTGCAAATGTTTTGTAAAAAAAAAAAAAAAAAATGTTTTTGTTGAATTTACACAGTTTTGACCAGAAGGAACCCCAAGCTTCAAAAAATGTATAAAATTAAAGTTAAATTGATTTGTTTCTCCAATTTCTACTTCACAATTCATTCAGTGTATATGCTGGTTGTATGCTTACAGTGCATTATGTGATTGAATGAACAATCTTGAGGGTATCAGTGAGGACAGCACACCCCCGAACTAGATACACATTAATCTGTTTAACAAATGTACCTATATGTGTGTTCCTAACCTACTTTTCTACATCCCTTTTAGAAGACTGCAGTCAGTAAAGTGAAACACAAAGTTACTTTCCAAAATCTTTTTTTTGTTCACTGCTTCTTTGGTGGTGGAATAATCTTAACCCTGGACAGAATGGAGAATCCCTGATAGAATGCTGAAAACTCATAAGCACTAAACAGCATAAATTCTGTTTTCCCCATTTGAATAAACTGCTCCCTAAACTGGCACGTATTTGATAAAAGTCTTTGTATTACTAGCACTTCCTATAACTAGTTGGCTCTTTATGAAGAATTGTTTTTTGTATCCATCAATTGTAAAATACTTTGGTAAATGATTGGTAAAAATGTCAGGTAAATGATTAAATGTAATGCAGTTCAGTGGTGTCCTGCCCCTAACGGCAATTTTTAATTATAAGCTTGACTTACCTAACATGTAAGAATATTGGGGAACCAGAGTACTCAAGAGGAGACCCTTGCAGAAGGAGAACATGAATACTCCAAACTTTTTATGATGCACTTATAGTCTATATCAGTGAGTTGTACTACTGTATAAGGACTTGTGGAGCAGGGGTGTAAAATTTCTTAATGTTGCACTCTCAGAAATAAAAGTACAAAACTTATCATTGGGGTGGCACCTTTTCAAAGGGTACTCTTTTGGATCTTAAATGTGGACATTAGTACTTTTTCTTTAGCATCCACATCTGTATATTATTTAGGTATTAATATAAACCTTTAAGTTACATATGTACAATGGTGGTCCTGCATTCTCCAGCCCCCAGAGGAGAAATGGTCGTGCCCAACTGAGCCTGGTTTCTCATGAGGTTTTTTCTTTCACTTTCATAATTGGTGAATTTTTGTTCCTCGCCACTGCCTTCCTTGATTTTGGAACCTGTAGGGCTGCACATCAATGGATTTTCTCTTTAGTGTTTGGACTTTGAGCTGCGAAAATTAAACCACACCGAAATAAACGAAACTGAAATCCAACTCTAAAAACTGGACTGACACAATTTCAATTTTCATTGTGAAGCTGCTTTGACGCAATCTACATTGTAAAAATACTATATAAATTAAGATAAATTGAATTGAATTAAATATGTGGCCCTGTAAGGTACAAAAGTGTATCTTTTGAAAAGGTACCACCCCAGTGACAGGTTTCACGCCTTTATTTCTGAGAGTGTGAGAATGACTATCCTTTTAGTTTAGTTACCCTAATTTAACACACCACAACTCACTGTCTTCATTTTCAATAGAAACTTTAGGTAAGTCTGTGTCAGAATGAGCAGTCCAAGATCTGCTCATTTAACCAAATATGACTCGAAGACATGTCACTCTTCCTGGACCAAGAGTGGGCACCCCTGTTAAGAAATTATATCATAAATTGGACACTATTTGGTTTTATAATGTTGGGGGTGGATATATTTTTATTTTTATTTTTATGAATGCAAGAACGATACATACAGAACAACGCCAGAGGTACAAAAAATGAAAAGCATATACAAAAAAAATACAGAGGTACAAAATAAAAAATAAAAAACAAATAAAATTCTAGGCCTTGCTAATTCACAATAACTTAAAAGTTTCAAACAAATTCACAGTTTTAATAGCTTTTTTGTTTGTACTCTCCTTAATGGTATTTATATAAATATTTAGTTCTTTAAGTACCACTAAAAACAGAGGTTTCTGATTGCTAAATTTACATCGATGGATAAGAAACTTAGTAAGTATAATCAGAAGATTAATAACATAAGCTTCATTTTTCAACTTCTTATCATAGTTCAAAAACCCAAAAATAACATATTCATACAATAAAAGAAAATTTGACAGCATTTTATCCTTTATAAATTTAGATACCTTACCCCATAACCGTTTTGTATACGTACAATGCCAGAAAATATGAGGTACTGTTTCTGGGTATGATGAACAGAATGAACAATTGACATCCATGTCTTCAATAAATCTGATTAAAAATGCTTAACAGGGTAAAATTTGTGTAGTATCTTAAATGAGATT
>CAIGQQ010038083.1:548925-562248 GCA_903798035.1 Danio albolineatus | reverse complement strand
ATAGATAGATAGATAGATAGATAGATAGATAGATAGATAGATAGATAGATAGATAGATAGATAGATAGATAGATAGATAGATATTTGAGGGCTGAAATGTTATGCAGACATGTTTTCATGAGATTTAGTTACACAAATTCAATTGACTGCATTTTTATGCAATGCCAGGTCGAGCCTCCTATATGAACATGCTCTCTCACCTACATCTGTTGTCCGTGTTCAGGAAGGTGCAAATCAAATGCTGGAGTGGAGGGAAGCAGACACGGTGTTCTGTGATGTTCTCGTCTAGTCCCTCCAGACTTCCTGCTGTGGTGAGACCTCAGCAGCAGCTTCATTGTGTAATGCAGAATAGCCCGCATTATTTCGATTGTGAGGCAATACGCCGATTATGATGAAAGAATGTGGCTTTCTCTTCTCAAGTGAACCCCACAAAGAGAAATGTTCTGTCTTGTGCAGGTGAACGACAGCACAAACAAGTCCGTTCTGACATTATATGGCATCCCATTTCCATCTTCCCTGAATGTAGCAGCGGCGTCTGCTGAAATAGGTGAAAGCGAGCAGTCATTTAAACCATTCAGACTGCAGATCAGCTACTCAAAGCTGCAATTCACCGCTATGCTCACACTTCAAAATCACTCTATTCAGTTGGTCCGTGGCATTTTACAGTAGAGCACAAGGCCACTCTCTCTCTCAGACATACAGAAGACTACAGTCGCACCATCGAGAGCCACTTATCTATAGAGGCAATCATGCTAGCGGAAGGTGGAGGTACAAAACTGTACAAAGTGTATTGTAGGCGATACCGGTTAGAGATGCTACGCAAACTCTCCTCCTCATCAGCGCTCAAGAACACTTGGTGGTGTCGCAAGGGTTGCTCGCTCTTCAAAAAGCAGCATGATTACACTGACGGTAAGTGTTCCAAGCCACTGAATGAAACACTAATCATGTTACGTTCATTTAAAGAGCTTTAACAGAAGAATAAGTTGCCTAAATGTGGCCCGAGAGTCAGAATCAGTGCCTTTCTTTTATTACACTTTCTTTGCAGTAATGGTAAATTACAGATTAGAAAATGTGGGGTTTGTCAAGCAGAACATGTAAAGGTAACAGCGACATGCTGTGCATTGAAAAGTGCTTACATTTTGATGTTGCTAACATCCAGATTAAATATTTAACGGCTAAATCTGGTTATTTACAGTCATCTTTGAATTAAACAGAACAGACAGCTGAGGCTTTATCCTACAATAACAACACTTGGGTTGAGTCTGTCTCTCACATTGAAAGTTCAAGTGATTCAAGGGTCCTTCAAAGACAGAGATGCAGGTCCTTTTAAACTGCAAATCCGCAATTTGTAAACATCCGCTTGATGTTACCAAGCTGGCCACAGATGTATATACCCCCTTTCGGGCAATCCATGAAGTAATAATTCCTCTTTTTTTGGATATGTATAGACAAACAGAGTAAATAATCAGTGCAACTAAGGAATAAGAGTTGAGAACAGGGTCGAGTCAAAGTCAAGACAGTCTATGTGAATTCACGACAAGACCAAGGAAATTTGTTTTTCATATTTCAGATTTTAAAGTTAAAATAATGCAGCATGCTAATATAATCTAAGGGGCGACATAGTGGCACAGTGGGTAGCACTGTTACCTCACAGCAAAAATGACGCTGGTTCAAGCCCCGGCTGGGTCAGTTGGCATTTCGTTGTGGCATTTGCATGTCCTTCTCGTGTTCGCGTGGGTTTCCTCCGTGTGATCCAGTTTCCCCCACAAGTCCAAAGACATGCACTATAGGTGAATTGGGTAAGCAAAATTGTCTGAGTGTATGTCCTGGTCCTCCAGGTTGGGGGTTGAGGGGTTGGGCTAACGACCCACCTCATAAAAATTAGATGTTACAAACCACCAACATGATGCAGCTAAACATCAACTTCGATATAAATGGCCCTGTGAGTAAGTAATATAATCTGAAGGTCAATTCACAACAAGCATGCTAACTATAAAGATAATTATAAGGACGTAGTTTCAAAAATTGTTCTGAATATTAAACAATGAATGTTAAAGATATAGAGAAATTATATAATTGGAATCACTTTCAGAATGATGTTTTCAGCTTATAAACGATAAAACTCTGACAAGCCAGTCAGAATCCATTGAAACATAAAGGGTTCAAGCCATTTGAAGCTACAGATGACATGAAGCTCACTGCTTCATATTAAGCCCTCTTTTCAAAAAAATATTTAATTTTTTTGTTGTTTTTATTCTTCTACTCTGATTACGGTTGCTAAATTCACCATTTGATTCAATAGGTTTTATGAGCAGGATTTACAGGTCAGATGCACTAGAAATGTAGCAAACTGAGGATATCTGTTGGTTACAATGAGATAATGCAAAACGAAAGGCTCTCATGCTTTGGCTCAAGAAATATATAAAAACAATAAACATATGCCATTACATTCATTTAAACTCAAGGAACAAGACCAAAATGTTAAATTAAAATAATAATAAAAAACAATCTTTAGGGTCAAATTTGTCTTGACTCAGATTCAACCATTTTCTGGTATCAGAACACTGTTGTACATTGGCCAAACCACTATACAATCACTTTTGCGCAGCATTTCGATACAAAAACAGCTTATTCACAAATCAGATCCAATGTAGTTTTACCAATTAACTGCATTATATGTAATGTTACAACGTCAGTTCTTCTCTACTGCCACCTGCACTATGCAGTCTTTTGCAGTCATGGTGTCAAGAGGTTATCAAATAATATGATCCAGACACATAGAGTAGGCGACTTTTAAAAAGTCAATTCAGTTATTTAGATCAAAGGGATGGAGTTGAAATAATGTATGTCAGATTGTGGGTTTGGCTAGTTGACACTCAGATCCCTTCCACAAGATTTTTCCATGTCCACATAAACCCACTCCTAAATTGGTTTGAACAGCATTTATAAATAAGCAGCATTACCCGGCTCCAATCTTCTTTCCAAGTCCTGAGTTTTTAACAGCAGTTTGTCATTCTTGTCGTCCATTTGGAATCAACTAGTTGGCTTCTTGTGGTGTTCCTCGTCTTGTTTTTCCAACAGAAAATACTCATGTCCTCCCTCACTCCGTTACTGGCCAAAACATAGAGTACTGGGTCCACCACACTGTTCAGGCTGGAGAGTGCGAGGGAGCAAGTGAAGGGTATATACATCTTTTGTTCAACGATGCAGCTTTGTTTATCTCCCTCAATAAAGAAGGCAATTGATCTTACCATCAGGAGGATGTGGTATGGCGCAAAACAGAAGGAGAAAATGCCAATGACTCCCATTGACAGAAGCTTCACTTTGCGCTTGCCTTGATCATCCACCCCTCTGCTTTGTCTGACCTTGCTAGGGATCAAGTAGTAGCAGACCGTTATGACAATCAGCGGCAAGAAAAATCCAATTCCGACTCGTATCAGGTTGAACATTGCAATGCGTTCCGTCATTGGGAAGGTCTCATAGCACCTCTGTTCACGGTCATCAAGTGGATCGGACAGCTTGTCCAGATACAGAACTAAGGAGTGCAATGTCATGACGAAAACGTAGACCAGTCCACAAATGATCCAGGCGTAACGCTGCCGGCGAAAGGCTTGGACTCGCAGTGGGAAGGTGATGGCCAGGCAGCGATCGATAGAAATCCAACAAAGCAGAAAGATGCTGATGTAAAGGTTGGAGTAGTAAAAGAAACCCACCAGGCTGCAGAGCTCCTGGCCGAATGTCCATCTGTGGTTGTTGTTAAAATAATAAATCCACAGAGGCATGGTGAGGATATACAGTAAATCAGAGATGGACAGGCTGAATAGGTATATCCCAAGAACGTTCTTTCTATATATCTGCTGAATTATGGGACCGATGGTGACCAGGTTGAACAGCAGTCCCAGGATGAAGGCAACAATGTAGATAGACATCAGTAGGTGACCTGATAATGGGTTCATGATCACACATGATGAGTTGCTCGTGTTGGATGTTGCATTCATGATCATCTGTGAACACAAAAATAAACAGAAGTTAATGATGAATTTGTTATAGTTACTGAATTCTACATGTGTAACCACTGCCAGCAGCTAGCATGAAGGGCAAAATGACAAGCTCTAAAGACCTGTAACTGTCAAAGTTAGCGAGGTTATCTCACACAGCTGTATTATACTCCTTCCCTCTAACCATACACTCATTTAGATCAAAGCACAGATTTGGATTAACATTTACAGCATGTGAAGTGAGTGCACATTCATTATGTAATATTATGTAATTTTACCTATAGAATTTGTAACCAGACATTTTCAAGTGACCAAAAATATTGCTTCATTCCGTTCTGTTACAAATTCAGCCCCAAGAACGGGAAGTTCTAAGGTGGCACTGTTAGTGCTCAACACCATTGGATTAGAGGGCTGTCAATTTCACAATGCACAGTGCCTTTGGATTAGAGTCCTGTCAATGCTCAACACCCCTGAATTAGAGTCCTGTCAATTTCACAATACTCAACATCATTGGATTAGAGCGCTGACAATGATGAATGCCATTGGATTAGAGTGCTGTCAATTTAAAGCTCAAATAAATGAGAAGCGCAATTTCACAAGCTGCAGACCACTTCTCTCATTGTAAATAATGAATTATAATTACAGGCCTATAAATATTAAAATACTTTAATGTGTTTTGTAAGCTCCAGTATGTGCTTATAGTAATTCAGCTGTGATGCAGCAGGACCTTTTAAAATAGTAATTGTTAATAAATAGTAAAAGGATACCTTGACAAATAGTCTCTAGTAATTTGGTAAAGGTAAACTGTCCAATGTGGGGCTTTAATGATGTTATCATTCTGACACTTTTAACATGTGGACTAGTAAACATATTGAATAATCAAACATTTTTGCATGGTAGTTTTATATTTTTTGTTTTTATTTGCATTATCCAAGAACAGCTTCAAAACTAATTGATTTTGTCTTGATTAGATGAGAATATGCCTATTAAACGTAACAAATAAAATTACTTTTCCCATGGGCCTTCCTGACTGGTTCTTGTGCCACTAATTTTTTAAAAATCCAAGAATCGCCTCTGGCTCCAACCCTAACCTGCAAATTTAAATCTTTAGAAGCACTTGATAATTTCAAACAGTTGTGTTTGATTGGAGTTTGAGCTTAATATTTCCATCAACAGTTTTGGGCTCCCCTTCCTTTTAGTTGGAATGTTTTGTGTTTTGTACAGCAGGAGGGTTTTAAATACTGCTCCTCGAGGGCTAGATTTTACTTCACACTCATCTGAATTCTCATACTTCCTTACTCTATAGCATGAGAAAAACAGTATGTGACCCAAAAAGTTCCTTTAATTCACAGTATCTGAAAAACAGTAAAGTATCCTGATGAAAACCAATGTGCATCCAATGGCCACTTTACTTTCTCATGATATATGTGGAAGTAAAATGATGCGAAGGATGCAGGCACGTCGTGATAATGACGATGTGTTCCATCTGAATTCCATTTAAACTACTTGTATTCATACTATATTATATATATTTGTATATGTATATATGTAAGGGATATAATCAACGGCTTGCCGTGCATTAAAGGATTTTAATGCACGACGTGGAGACAAAGGTCTTGCAATCCGTGAAGTGCATTAAAATCCTTTAACGCACGGCAAGCCGTTGATTATCCCACTTATTCCATGGTCATTTGCCAAGGTAGGCCTAAGTTTAAAATAGTTTTGCTGTTTGCAGAGCAATATTTGTCCGATTTTTTTTTTGTCAGTTTTTTTAAATGTTAGATTTTCAGACAGAGAGAGCATGTGCGTGCTGTTTATACCTGCTAATATTATTAAGTTGCAATTTCATCACTTCGATCACAAGTGGACAAATAAGACATTCCCAGTCACACGTTTCTTTTGTCTTTCTACCACTTCTCTGATGAGGGAGGACCTGTATAATAGCCTTTTTTCCTTTAACATTACCTTTAATACTGCGAAAGCTGGCATACCTATACAGTATAGCAGAATTTCCGCGATTTATATTTCATAATAGACATACAAATCTTATAAAAGGTACCATATCAATTAAATACGATTTTAAAGTCAAGTGTACTCTAGAGTCTTTGAAGCAAAAAAGTCTATTTCAGAAATCTCTGCTGTTAAATATAGGTACATTTTGCGTAATGAAAAAAACATATCAGGGCAGGTAGGAGAACATTCTGCTTTATTTGTCTTCTTTAAAACAAAAGCAATCCGCCAAACACGCAGGATCAGTGTAAATTTACATTATTTGCGGTCATAGATTATTATGAAACTTATCTTTGTGATCTGCCAAAAAAATACACCTGAGAAAAAAATAATAGGTTGAAAATGTCCAAAGACTGACCTTTAGATACACCACAGATTAATTATATATCCCGTTTTAACAACAGAGATGCAAGAGATTAGATCCAGCGGCGTAGAACCGGAGATTCTCTGGCCGACCCTCGGGGGGAGCCGTTCGCGGAGCTGCCGCTGACCGCCTGGAGCTTCCAACATTTTTTAAAATGCGTTTTCTTACACACAAACTGCCGATTTGACTTTAAAATAACTACATTCTCGCTTGAAAAACTCTTAAAACTTAATTTTGTGGGATAGTTTATGAGTATTTTCCTAATTTTGCAGATTTCCCGTCCGCCATTAATAGCCCTCAAAATATAGCACACCCTCCAGCCAATCAGAATCAAGAATTTCAACAGACCATGGATATATATATATATATTAGGGCTGTCAAATGATTAAAAAAATTAACTAATTAATCACACTTTTGTCTGTGATTAATCATGATTAATCACGAAAAACCGTATTTATTACAGAAATAAAAACACAGGCATGTAAGTGCCATTTGAATTTTAAAACAATCAATGCCAATAACAAACAAAAATTATTTCCATGTTGGATTCTAAGTGAACTACAAAAAAATCCAAAATACAGGCATTGCAAATATGGAAATTGGAAAATTATAATAACAAAGTATTGAATACAAACAATTGTTTTCATTGTAAAGTTGTTTTGCAAGTTGAGAACATTAATTATAAAGTAGAAACAATTTTGCTTAGTCCTCCTTAATATTTTGGTAGTTGCTAGACAGTGCAGTCTGTTGACATGTGGCCTAAGAGTGAGAAAAGTCTCTCACAAGCAGAATCACCGAATCTGCATGTGAATTTCAGTGCTTAAATTCTGCGTACCACTGGTGCTGTGATAAGGACGCAAGAAGAACCAAGGGGTACATCAAAGTCACGCACTAAAGACTATAGGCTAGACTTCTTACATGGACTTTGCTCACGCCATCTCTAAACATTAAATTCTAAACTGCTTTGAGCGACTGTCTGCGATGTTAGGTGTTTAATCTTGTTGTTAGGATATCCACACATACACAAACACTCTCTCTCTTACACACACACACACACACACACACACACACACACACACACACACACAGACAACGCGGGCAGTACAGCGAGCTCACCCGGTATAAGTGACTCCCTTCAGAGTCATCAACGCGCACGGTCGCGTTCATCAAATTTGCTCTAGGCGAACGGTGATCACGCCGCCCTCAACCCGAAAGTGAAAAAGAAAGTGACCGGTTCGCGGATAAACGTGCGGACCGGGAGGGTGAGAGTAGGTGTCGCGGATTTAGCTGGATTTATACTTTCGCCTGGTGCCGCATCGCGCGCCTCTGCTGAATGCACGCGCACCTCGAGGCTTTTATACTTGCCGAGGGAGGGGGTTGGTGTCGTGGGGGGTTCGCTCACTATTCTGCCGCCCTTCTCGGCCGCCTCTGTGGACGCACCGGCCCTGAACATACGTCGGCCAGAACAGGAAATAAGAAAAAAACTGCCGCTGCGTTAAACGCGTTAATTTTTTTAACGCGATTAATATTTCAAATTAATCGGCGTGCGTTAACGCGCTAATTTTGACAGCCCTAATATATATATATATATATATATATATATATATATATATATATATATAGTGAATAATATGAATAATATGAATGGTGAATAATATGCATTTTAGTTCAGTTGCATGTACACTGACTGACCATCATATGTAATAACCAGCTAAATCATCTGAATAAAAAGTTCCTATAACCCTTTTTTATAGCTGGTATAAAGTACTGTCTTACAGACAGATCTTTGGGTTAAGATTCTTGAAGGATGACAAACTAACCTTACCGTCAAATAACTGAACTAAACTGTCTTTAATAAATCATTTCCCAATAATACCTTTGGTCAGCTTACTTAATGTATTAGATCAATCTAATAAATTGTTACAGTAATCAGGCAGGCAAGGTTAGTACTCCAAGGTTAGGAGCAAACGGTTGTATAAGGGAAATCCAAAAGAGTAATAGGTGAAGCGGTTGATTTAGGCAGCAAAACAACATATACAGACACAAACAATGGTCATAAACACGGCTAGACTTAACGGGGAGCGCTTACATAATGCTCACTAGGGAAACAAGACTGGATAAGTGAGTGTATGATGTATATGTAGTCCCAAAAATCAGTCATGAAGAGCTTCAGGTGTGTGTGTGTAATCAGGGGGTGACCTGGAACTGGTGTGTGAGTGCAGTAAATCATGGAACATGTAGCTTATGTTAATGACAGGGAGTGTTCTCCAGCGATCCGCGAAGGCTACATCGACAATGACCACAACATTATGAAGCTGCCAGCCTGGAGACCCAACTGCATGCTCAGACCAGAACTTCTAGACCTATCGTTAGGGTTAGGGTCACATTTTCGACGTTGGTACTTGCTAGAAAGGGTTGGTCTGGGCATGCAGTTGCAAGATGTCCTTGCTGCAGTCTGTAACCACGATGACTGGACCAGGGCCACTACGTAGTAAACAGTGTACCACCCACTAGGGCAACACCCATGCTACTGTGATGGTTGGGTTTAGGGTAGGGGGAGGTGTGCGATCGTCCATTACGTAATGGACCTGGTCCAGTTCGCCATTAAGCTGTGGGCTGCAGTGAGGACTGTGTCTGCAGTTGGGTCTCCAGACCTGCCGCTTCACTCGACCCAACAGCAGGTGGCCCTGTCTGAGAAAACAATAGGTCTATAAAAGTACTGGTGTGACCGTGTAGGTCTGAGTGTGCAGTTGACTCTCTGGGCCTGCAGCTTCACCCTGCTCAATGATTATAACACCAACAATGGATAAGCCAAAGGTCAGAACACACTTAAACTGTATGTATTTTCAGATCATAAGAGCCTGATTAGAAGGTTCAGTTGTGTAATTGGGGACCCCACCATGCTGGAGTAAAACCATGATAATGTCACCACATACTGATGGTGTTCAAACCTCTTCCTGGCAACATCTGCATCAACAACAATCAACAGTAACCATGTCTAGCCAAGTTTAACTGCAACACAGTGAAATGATAGCTCACAATTAAAAAAAAACAAGTCAGTGGTTTACCTCTGGCACGTGTGAATGTAGTATGTTATATGGCACCTGCAATGTTTAGCTCCAACTTGCACCTGTTTAGGGTTTGGTCATACTGTACTTTATTTTAATGGACAATTTTCACTGTGCAATAAACCATTATTTATAACCTTTGCCTTAATAAACTCCTAATTTTGTTCCTACTAATAGATGTTAAGTTAGTAGTTGAGTTTAGGTATTAGGTTGGATTAGAGATGTAGAATAGGATCATGCAGAAAAGTAGTTTATAAGTACTAATAAACAGCCTATTTCTTATTAATAGACAGGTGGTAAACCACTAGTAAATAGAAAGAATTAGTAAACTAAAATGTTACAGAGGTTTTTCTAACTAGTAGACCTAGTAAGACCTTGAATATCTGGTTCAGTTGACTTTATTTTGGGTAGGAGAAAATATATGCCATGCCATATTCATGTGTGAAATAGACAGTGTTGGGAGTAACGCATTATAAAAGTAATGTATTACAGTAATGTATTACATTTTCCTGTAACGCAGTAGTGTAAGGCATTACTAATGCATTTTCAGTAATATTTTACTCGGTACATGTTCAGTAACGCGTGCGTTACAACAAACTTTTTGCCCGCAAGAGATTAACAAATAAAAATACCGCAGTTCTATTTCCTGTTCGTGGTTAGTGCATATACGAGCGAGCGAACCCGCGCCGGTTTCTCCTCGCGTGCACTCAAAACACTGCTCTTACTCCGTTAGATGATGCAGACTCACAATTTGTGACTTGTACCTCTTCTTTTTGTGCTTTTGCTCTAAATATTATATTATCTTATACTATATATCCGGAGATATTTCTACACTTTTTACCTACAGGTTGAGGTAAATTCTGAAATAAATTCTAGTGTTTTGAGTGTTAGGTACACTGCCTATGTTTTAGGCTAGTATAATTTTCAACTCGTTAATGAATGCTTCAGCATACTGTAGTAGGAATAGTGAACTGATAAAATAAAATACAAAATGGAGTTTTACTACAGTAAAGTGTGGTGAATTGTAGAATAATATACACTATAATATTGTAAGAAAAAAACTACAGCACTGGGTAATTTGTTTATATTTCACTTGTTGTGTTACCATAGCAACTATAGTTTTACCACAACAGATTCATTGAAGTACTTTACTATAGTAATGTTTATAACACTGCTCATGCCAATAGACGTGTTCAGGGCCCCTGTGGAACAGATTTTCCTCAAAATGAAGAGGACAACAGGGAAAATGTTCTCCAAAATCTCATCAACAATGTGGAAGACCACATTTTATTTATTTGAAGAGTAAATAGTACAGTAGGCTATAATACCTTATCAAGTTTTTTTTCTATATTCTATTAGTAACATTTCTGCTTGCGTTAGTTATATATATTTTTTATTGTTTTTATTTGATTAGTATGGTGCACCTTTTTTAAAAATAAAATGTATTCTTTGCGCTCAACATCTATTCTCTGTGTCTTTATTTGTTGGAAACTAGAAATATCTCATCATATAACATATACAGCCAAAAATGTTTTGGTTTATTATTATATAAAAAATGTATATGTAAGTCTATTTTAGTATTTTGGTTCATAATAATAGTGGACCAATATAAATCATATCAAAAAGCACAAAAGGAAGAAGGAACACAAGACACACATTGTGAGTCTGCATATAATCTCACTGAGCGAGCAGTGTACTGAGAGCACGCAAGAACGTGTGCGTGAGCAGTGCATATTTGAGAGAGCGTGAGGAAATTTGCGTGCAAGCAGCGTATATTTGAGAGCTCGCAAGCAGTTTTGTCCACAAACAGGAAATCGGTGCACGGGCATTATATTGAGAAAGCTACTGTATGTTCATCACGCTCACTTTGTCCAGGACAGTTTTGTGTTGTGAGCCACTTAAATTTAAAGTGAATAAAAAAATGGCAACAATAAGAAATAAAACCTGCATCTTGTCATGACATTGGAGTTTACACATAGGCCTGTAGTGTCTAATTTGAATATAGTCAAGCTATTCAGAGATATTGCCAGATGATCACTTTACCTCTACCATACTTTTAACAGACTTAGATCATTTGTGATTCTGGCTTCCATGCTTTCTTGCATTGTCTTGAGCCTTCACATTGCCAATTATATACTGTATTGTTAGTAGCCTGGATAGGTCACAGTCATTCTGCTGCATCGTAGAACTTTCTACTGGATGTAAAATGCTCTGCAGTACGTTTTGTCATTTTAGAATGTTCAGGTTTAATTCTGTAGTTATTTTGGTGAATATAACTAAAAAAGTAATATGTAGTCATGTAACATATTACAATTTTGAGACAGTAATATTGTAAGGTAAGGGATTACATTTAAATAACAGTAACAAGTAATCTGTAATGTATTACAGCTTTGAAGTAACTTGCACAACACTGGAAATAGAGATAACCCATTAAACTTTGTATTAAACTTTGAATTTTCATTTAGTTACATTGTGGTTAAACCTGTCTAGACATAGTTGCTGTTGTTTGGTACTGATGCAGATGTTGTCATGGTGCACAATACTGATGTTTTTCATTCTTTATGTATTCTAGATTGTTTTCATGTTTTCATTATAATTGTAATGACAGATGTAAAAAATGAATCATTTCGAACATATGTCTCCGACCACATGCAGTTTAACTACTTTGTTCTCACAAACAGGAGTATGCACATTGCACGTCAGGCAGGATACCAAAACTGTTCTTGCCTACGTACCTGACTAAAAAAACACTTCCGGGCTCTGCAAGGTGCAGAATGTTTGTGGTTACAGTGAGAACAAAACAAGACGTCAAACAATTACTTAATTTTAGAAAAAGTGTATAAAACAACCAGCAAAGACAAACAGCAATTAGTCTTGAAAGGATCTCACATTGGTTGCATTATCACATTATAAATTACAATATAATGTCTTTCACTGAACATTGTATTATATAATCAAACACATAAATTGCTTCATTACAATACATGAAAAGAAAATTGTATACACTTTTCACACTTCCCTAAAATTGAAGTTCACAAGGTTGCAAGTCATTCATTCATTAATTTTCCTTTGGTTTAGTCCCTTAGGGGTCACCACAGCGGAATGAATCGCCAACTTATTCAGCAAATGTTTTTCACAGCGGATGTCCTTCCAGCTGCAAGCCGGTACTGGGAAACATCCGTACAGACACACTCATACACTACGGCCATGTTTAGTTTATTCATTTCACATATGTCGTATGTCTTTTGGGGAAACCAGAGGGAACCAACTGACCCAACCTGGACTCGAACCAGCAGATTCTTGCTGTGAGGCAACAGTGCTAACCACTGAGCCTGTGTGTCGCTGGTTGCAGTCATCCTTATCAGAAATAACAGCTTTCTAGAAGCTTGGCAATTACAACACAACAAAGTGTAACAAAATGTCATCTTCTGTACTACTGGCTTCATGATTACACGAGAAAATAAGCATATGAAATTATATATCCATATCTATCTAAAGAGATCAGTATATCCCAGGCATCAGATCAGGGGTAAGAAGATAATCCGTTAAACTCTGCAAGCAGGATTCTTTCCTTTGCTATATATTACATGATATGTTGTTGATGTTAAAGGCAAAATGTCACACTTGGTGTTAAACTTAATTTCACGGTTGAGCAAACATGTTTTTTTTTTGAACCAGCTGGGAAAGAAATCTTTTGTGAAATGTGCTTGGACTGAGTGGGTTCATAAAGGATTTGTCCCTCAACTTATTTTTTTTTTTAAAAATTTCCTACTGCTTTTGCCTGGACTGATCTTCGAAGTCATCAATATGTAGGCAGGGCCTTTACATGTGCTCATTGTCATGGTTCAGGGATCTGTTTGTCTGTGTGTGCTTGTGGTTGTAC
>CAIGQQ010038083.1:495621-513007 GCA_903798035.1 Danio albolineatus | reverse complement strand
AAAAAAAAAAAAAAAAAAAAAAAAAAAAAAAAAAAAAAAAAAATCCTCTGTTTTTTATAAATAAAAACAAGTTTCTCCCACCTATCTCTATTATCTGCAAAAAAACATATATATATATATAAAAATATATATATATATATATATATATATTGTAATAAAAATGAGACAACCATGTGACATTAATTGTATGTGTGAAGTTTGTATACAGAAACAGCTTGGGAATATTTTTGTGTGACCAAGAATCTGCATTTTAAACCTTACAATAGCGTGAATCTGAAAAAGCGTTTATGTCCACAAAGAAGAATGAAGATGCTGCTCGCTGTCACGTCTGCTTCTTACATTAAAAGGCAAATCCTCAGAAAAAAAAGGAGAGCCAACATGAACAAATGGAAGGACAGAGTAAGGAAGGCTTTGAGGGATGCTGGGAAACCACATTTGAATCAAAGAGGAGAACAACAACAACAACAACAACAATAACAATAAAAATAATAATAATAATTGGAGTTACACTGTTATTCTATGGAGTTATACACTAACTACACATATACCGTTCTTCCACATTTGAGATATATAAATCACAATAACTTTTTATTTTTAATACTGACACTGACAAGTGTTATCTGCTTAGCGGCTTTTGTTGTCTAACTTCAAGTAGAATAAAACTAATATAATGTTCATAATTGAATGAAAAAAAAAAAATCTGACTTTTGAAATTTGAAAACATTGACTTATATGGTTCTTCTCAAGGCCTCAAATATGGAACATGATTTTATATGTATGTTTAAATGCTAAAATACTTTTTGTACTACATAAACCCTGATAATAAAAAGCCCAACAACTGTGTTACAGTCTTATTCCATTCCAGTTATAGTTATAAACTATTGCAATAATAACTAATAATTACGTCATCATCCTTTCAAGAGTTGGGTCTACGAAGACGAGTTTCTCTGCATTTTATCCTAACCTTTGTTATTAATGTGAGTAGTGGATCTTCAGACGTCACCCTCATTACCGCAGGGTTCAGTCTGAGATCTACCGCAAACATTAATGATGTCATTACATCAAAATACTTTACCGGAGTTGTACTGTAACTTTCTTTCAAAGTATATAGATTAATACACTTGAAATATAGCTTGGTATTAACAGCTCAACTCCAAAGGAGAGGTTTGATTAAATAATAATTTAAATAGTCTGTTTAAAATCTCACTTTATGCAACCCTTTTGTTGAATGTTCCAAAATGTGCTTTAATTTATTCTATGCTGGTTATGATATGATTTAAAAGTGGTAACAGAACCTGGAGACCCAACTTCAAGTGTTTGAAAAAAAAAAAAAACATTAATGATGTCATTACATCAAAATACTTTACTGGAGGTGCACTGTAACTTTCTCTCAAAGTATATAGATTGATACACTTGCAATATAGCTTGATTTTAACAGCTCAACTCCAAAGGAGAGGTTTGATTAAATAAAAGTTTAAATAGTCTGTTTAAAATCTCACTCTTTGCAACTCTTTTGTTGAATGTTCCGAAATGTGCTTTAATTTATTCTATGCTGGTTATGATATGATTTAAAAGTGGTAACAGAGCCTGGAGACCCAACTTCTGTGTTAAACCCAAAAGTGTTTGAAAAAAAAAAAAGAAAATACTTGGATATGTAAGGTGATTAAAAAATTTTAACGGCTATGTTTAAGGAAATAAGTACATGCAAAACAGGACTGTAAAATAAACAAATACATAAAGTGCTACAATGATATATTTAATCTACAAAAGATTTAAAACCTTCTGACCAAATTGTGTGATGTTTCAATTAATATCCACTATTCAACCAAGACTTGTGCAAAATGATGCTTTAACAGTGTTGATATTTTGAAATCTCTTACTGGAATTCCTGGAATAATACATTATGTATTATGCATACCTTGTTACCATCTTATTCCATCCTATTTACTCTAATGTATTATTCGGTTAAATATCAATTATTAATAGCTCATAATTAAGTAATCATCCTTTCAAGGAGTGAACTCTTTAAAGGCACATTTCCCGCACTTCATCATTGTTAGGAATTGCAGCAAGAGAATTCAAAACATCAACCCTGTTGTAGTGTTAGAAAAGTGGATTTTAATAGAAACATCACATAAGTTGTCCAAAAGGAGAACTTTGTAGATTAAATATGTCATTGTAGCACTTTTTAAATTTATTTTACAGTGCTGTTTTGCATGTACTTACTATGTAAAGTAGTCATTACATCAACTGGTTAAAACCTAGGTACTTTTCCTAATCCTACCCTTGAACGTAACCTTTACTATTTTCGTCATCGTATATAACCCTTTGACACATGTTGAAGTGGAACTGATGTCATAATATCAAATAGCTGTTTCTACTCTGTTACTTTGTAACCAAAATCTTTTAACCCAAAAGGTGGTATTTTATATTTCAATTTGAAAGTAATACCACACATTTATCTGCTGTCATGCCCCCCTCGCGTTTTTTGGTCAAGTGGATATTTTAGAACACACTAAAACTGTCATATCTTTACCGCAAAGGTTAAGGATTTTTCACAGTTTTGAATTGAATAGCTTAAAACAGTTCAATTAGCTTGATATAGACTATGTATGTTTAAGGAGCATCTATAAAACTTTCAGTCCAAACTGTAAATTGTTAATCTAGGTCTTCGTTTTAAACTTTAAAATGACTTTTGCTGATTGTTTGAAATACTTATTTAAAATGAGTTGAAACAACACAATTCTTAAGGTTTTTGGTGGACAACTGAATTGTTTTATGTTCAATCCACTTAAATAAAAAAAGGATTAACTTAATCAATTTGTGTTGGGACAACATGGAGGAATTGTGTGGGACCCATCATATTTACAGTGTAGCTGACATTTCACAGCTGGCTGTATGACTGTAGCCTCTTCACATCATATTGTGGTATATTTCTCCTATAAGTCTTAAAATGTCCACAAATTTTAAGATTGCTACTTAATGGTGCATGAGGACCATGGCAAGATTGTCACAGTTAATCTGTAGTTTTGCTGTACTGTCCCATTTTCCTCTGAACGCTCAAAATAGAGCAAAAACTTTTAAATAGAAAAACATAACTGTTTAAGTGTAATTAGCATTACCGAATGCCCAAAGATGCATTCTGCTGCTGTAAACATTTAAGCCATAAGACTCAGCAGCTGAGTTACTATCTGTATGACAGGAAACAAACAACCGTGTCCACTCTGAGATCATTCACGTACACCCATTCTTCATAAATTATAATAAAATGTCTTTGAAAAAGCAAAAACAAATCTCACCTGAAAAAATGAACAGTGCGAATAACAGATTGATCTCCAACCAGCACAGGCTAGAGTCCACAAAATCCCAACCACTTCACTTTTCCAGAAGCAGCTCAAGCCCAGCTCCAGTCACTTGTCCTTTGGGAGAAGTGGCACAGCTGAGATTTCCAGACTTGAAGAGGGTGTCATGCACTTCAATAATGGTTCATGCCCAGAGATGATCAAAAGTGACCCTGTGAGAGCAGGTTCGGCCACTGCACTTCGCACTAAGAGGATGGAGAAAAAATGAATTGGGAGAGAGAGAGAGAGAGAGAGAGAGAGAGAAAGGGGTGGAGAGATAAAACCACTCACACATGTATGTCTACAAAAAGATTCTAGATTGGAACTTCTTTTTTTTTTTTTGAGCTGCATGTGATGGAGATAGAACACACCGCAATGAGTAAAATCTTTCCAGACGAGCATAAGCTGACAAACCTCCACTGATGTTACTGTTTCAAATATCAAATGCCACAACTTCCTGTTTAAAATAACAGAAACAACCGTCTCACTTCATGACACACATACTGCGCTCACATGCCTGTAATAGAATTATATCAGAGTTTGCATTATGAACCCACATCACAGTCCTTTTCCCCCACTTTGAATGCAGATGATGGAAAAAATGAACATCAAAATGTTCTCTAAAAACCAAACCACCTACTGTTTCTCTATCTGAGGTTTTCTGGGAAAATCTGATACTTCTGGGAAACTAGATGAATTCAATATATAAACATAATATACTTACTTATTAACTCATTATTTAAAGGTTATGAATTTTTGATGGAGTTCATCTGTATTTGATTAAATCGCACAATTCGAACATTTTCTGAAAGGTGATGTGACCTTTCAGTTAGTCTCATATATTAATGGCTAAAACTGAGAAATGAGACTTGAATATAAACTATGCTGTTATAAAAAGGATGTCTAATGGGATACATAGTGTCTTGTGTTCCAGGATGTTTTCCAATATTTTCTCATGCACTTAATGGTTGTACTTTCTCAGAGTAAAAAGTGATTAGTTGACTTTATTTTAATGCAAGCAGTTGATTTTATTTAAACAAAAAAATTAAAAAACAAAATTGTCTTAAAATGAAGAAACTGAGTAAATGAACTTAATGAAATTTAATCAGTGTAACATTTCTGAGTTCAGGGGCAACAGGTCACTTTTTGAAGTAAAGTAAGTAATTGCTTTTTACATTGTGGTTTCCAGTTTTGTTTATTTCACTGGCTGACTGATTACTAGAGTACAGAGCAGTTTCTGGAGAAATACTTCATATGTGTGTTTTTTCCCTAGCTGTCGGGGCAAATATAAAACTTTCAATTTCCTGATGATTTTGACTATGTAAAAACAGAAACTTTTGTAGCTCTGAAACAATCAGTCAAATTAAATGTCAATTTAGTCATTGTATTGCTTGGAATTTTTATTTTTGGAAATAAGTTGATATGCTGACCTAAATTGCATTTAGTTTACTAAACAAATTAGACCTGGTAATACAATTGAATGTTTATATATCTCAGAGTTTTAAAAAGAAATTAATTAGAATTATCCTTAATTAAAATTAATTGATAGTTAATTAAAATATGTATCAAAAGTGGTCAAATTCGTGTGTTGTCTACAGCTCAGTGATGGTAGATGGCAGAGACTGTTCAACAATGTTTATAGCAACTGCAGGACCACAGCACAAAAAATCACCAGCAGCTACAACAGTGGTGACCAGGGCAATGTGTCAAAACACACAGTTCACTGCAGATTTCTGTTCTGCCAGAACAACCAAGGCAGTCTTTTTGCAATTTAATTACTAAAATAAACCCAATTAGCTATAGTTCTCTGACTTTCCCAAATGTGTGTATTTTATTACATTTTATTAAAATTACAAATCCTAAAATAGTATTTTAGGTGTCTTGAATGGTCATAACAGTCAAACTGACCACATGCATTTCAGCATTTGAATATGCGTGCCTCTGTTGCCTAGCAATTTTCAAAACATAACAAAACAAAACAAAACATAACTTTCTGAAAGCAAAAAAAAAAACTAAAAAACATTTACTTCAAACACGTCTTTCAAAATTTAACTGTGGAATAAAAACTTTGCTCACTTGCTGGTCAAAGTGACGTACTCACCTTGGGGCTGGTCTAGTAACGTACAAAATTATTGAAAATCATATTTCAAGGGTAATGACTTCATAAATATGATGACAGAAATTCAAATCTTAATTCTAACATCTCAATAGAAGCTTCAAATGTAAATATGACTAGACAAAAATTCAGTTCGGTACAGTTTTTTTTTTTTTTATGAGTGGTCAAAATGACTGCTATCATGATGGCTTCGGCTCAGGATACACTGGCAGTTCGTTTAACCACAGTGGGTCGGGGGGCTTAGGCTCAAGGAACACTGGCAGTTCATTTGACCCCATTGGGTCAAGAGGCTTCGGCTCAGGGAGCACTGTCAGTTCGTTCAACCCCAGTGGGTCAGAAGGCTTCGGCTTAAGGAGCACTGGCAGTTTGTTTGACCCCATTGGGTCAGGGGGCTTCGGCTCAGGATACACTGGCAATTCGTTTAACCACAGTGGGTCAGGGGGCTTTGGCTCAAAGAGTACAGTCAGTTCGTTCAACCCCAGTGGATCAGGAGGCTTAGGTACAGGAGGCACTGGCAGTTCGTTTGACCCCCATTGGGTCAGGCGGCTTTGGCTCAGGATGCACTGGCAGATTGTTCGACCACAGTGGGTCAGGGGGCTTTGGCTCAGGATACACTGGCAGTTTGTTTAACCACAGTGGGTCAGGGGGCTTTGGCTCAAGGAATACAGTCAGTTCGTTCAACCCCAGTGGGTCAGGAGGCCTGAGTTTAGGAAATACTGGCAGTTCGTTCGACTCCAGCGGGTCAGGAGGACCGGGCTCAGGAAATACTGACAGTTTGTTCAATTCCAGCGGGTCAGGAGGACTGGGTTCAGGAAACACTGGCAGTTCGTTCAACTCCAGCGTGTCAGAAGGCCTGAGGTCAGGAAATACTGGCACTTCATTTGTCTCCAGCGGGTCAGGTGGCCTGAATTCAGGAAATACTGGCAGTTCGTTCGACTCCAGCGGATCAGGAAGTACTGGCAACTCTGGCGGCAGCGACGTTGACTCTGGCAGTTCTGGCGGCAGCAATGTTGACTCTGGCAGTTCTGGCGGCAGCGACGTCGACTCTGGCAGCTCTGGCGGCAGCGACTCTGACAACTCATTTTCAGAATAGGAACAATGACAGGAACTACGGCTAGTACAGACTTGAAACATGAAACCATAGTCAGACTGACGCTTACCCTTTTTTGAGCTGGAGGACTGTGAGAAACTGGCAGCGTGAAACGTCTGGGAGGTGCCGACAGGGCAAGGCACCTAACTGGGGCCGGCAGGGCAAGACGTCTGAGTGGTGTCGGCAGGGCCAAGAGCTTGACTGGGGCTGGTAGTGCAAGGAGCTGTACTAACGCCGACAGTGCAAAACATCTGAGTGGTGCCGGCAGTGCAAGGAGCTGTACTGGCCCGGCAGTGCAAAACGTCTGGGTGGTGCCAGCAGTGCAAGGAGCTGTACTGGCGCCAGTAGTGCAAAACGTCTGGGTGGTGCCGGCAATGCAAGGAACCGGGCTGGAGCTGACACTGGTGGGCGCACTGGGGCTGGAGCCAACACTGGCGGGCACACTGGGGCTGGAGCAGACACTGGCGGGCGCACTGGGGCTGGAGCAGACACTGGCGGGCGCACTGAGGCTGGAGCAGACACTGGCGGGCGCACTGGGGCTGGAGCCAACATTGGCGGGCGCACTGGGGCTGGAGCAGACACTGGCGCGCACACTGGGGCTGAAGCCGACACTGGCAGGCGCACTGGGGCTGAAGCCGACACTGGCGGGTGCACTGGGGCTGAAGCCGACACTGGCGGGCGCACTGGGGCTAAAGCTGACACTGGCGGGTGCACTGGGGCTGGAGCAGACACTGGCGGGCGTACTGGGGCTGGAGCAGACACTGGCGGGAGCACTGGGGCTGGAGCAGACACTGGCGGGCTCACTGGGGCTGGAGCCAACACTGGCGGGCGCACTGGGGCTGGAGCAGACACTGGGGGCGCACTGGGGCTGGAGCCAACACTGGCAGGAGCTCTGGGGTTGGAGCTGACACTAGAGTCTTCTTCCTCCTCCGTCTCCTCGAGTGGGAAGACACAGGACTAGACTCCTCCAACAAACTAGCACCAACCCCAACTGACTCAGCGGGACTGGGATCTGCCTGACGAACCAGATGCTCCACAAACTGATGGTAAGAGAGCCCTCTCAACTCCAACATTTGCTGGACATTGAGGGGCTCGTCGAGGGCATAGTTGAGGAGGTTCGCCAGGGCTTGATCGTTAAACCCCAGACCCGCTGCTGCCCCACAAAATTCCGCCGCAAAGCCCCTTACCTCCATGCCACATTGCCGCAGCGACTGTAGTCGGATGAGCTGCCAAGTGCGGCTGGGGAAGGGGCTGTCCTTTCTCCACTGAATCCCTGAAACTCTCGCTGGGTCCATAATGGTCAGTCCATTCTGTAATGATACACAGGGAGACCCAAATGCGAGAGTAAAATAAAAGGAAGTTTAATGTCAGAATGTAATCCAACAAGGCTCAATATAACAGAGTTCGTGAATGAGGCGGTGGAGAATGCCAGTAGTATCTTCTCGTGGAGACAATGCAGCTAAATCAGAATCAGAATCAGTTTTATTGCCAAGTGTGCTTCACACACACAAGGAATTTGCTTTGGCTACAGAAGCTTCCAGTGTACATAAAGTGACAAGTGACAACACAGAATAAATATAATAAAAGAAAGATCAGGGGGGGAGAGGGAGATGTCTGTAGGTGTTGATGGCTGTGTAGAAAGATGGTCAGGGCGGTTGTGGCTGGAGGTGGGTAGAGGTGTTGATGGCTGTGTGGAGGGTGTCTGGTCGAAGGTGTCAAATCTGCAGTAGAACATATTCAGGTCGTTAGCGAGAAGTTTACTGCCATCGATACTGGGGGGAGATGATTTGTAATTCGTGATGGTTCTCAGACCAGTCCACACTGATGCAGGGTCGTTAGCAGAAAACTGGTTTTCCAGCTTTTTTTGCATAGTTCTTTTTAGCCAGACAAATCTCCTTTGTTAAAGTGTTCCTGGTCTTGTTGTAGAGAATCCTGTCCCCACTCCTGTAGGCATCCTCTTTGACCTGACGAAGCTGTCTAAGTTTTGGTGTGAACCATGGTTTATCACTGTTAAATGATAAGTAGGTCTTGGTAGGGATGCATAACTCCTCACAGAAACTAATGTAGGATGTTATGGTCTCTGTGAGCTCGTGCAGGTCGGTGGCTGCAGATTCAAAAACACTCCAGTCAGTGCATTCAAAACAGGCTTGTAAGACCTGCTCTGTGTCGTTGGTCCATCTCTTAACAGTCCTTAATACTGGCTAAGTAGTTTTAAGTTTTTGCCTGTAAGTTGGTATAAGATGAACCAGGCAGTGATTGGAGAGTCCTAGAGCTGCTCTGGCCACGGAGCGATATGCATTTTTTATTGTTGTGTAGCAATGGTCCAGAATATTATTATCTCTGGTAGGGCATGTAATGTGCTGTCTGAATTTAGGCAGCTCATGTGTGAGTTTTGCTTGGTTAAAGTCCCCAAGAATGATAAAAACAGAGTCTGGGTGTTTTTGTTCTGTCTCTGTGATTAGATCAGCCAGCAGTGAAAGAGAAGTACTCACGTGCGCTTGCGGTGGGATGTAAACACTGGTTAGGATAAACAAGGAAAACTCCCGCGGCGAGTAGAACGGCTTGCAGTTAATGAAAAGCACTTCCAAGTCAGGACAGCACATCTTCTTTAACACAGTTACATCCGTACACCACCTTCTGTTGATGTAAAAGCATGTCCCACCACCGCGCATTTTCCCCGTTGCCTCCGTGTTGCGATCTGCTCTGTACAGCTGGAAGTCTGGTAGTTGTAATGTGCTGTCCGGAATGGCTTCGTTTAGCCAGGTTTCCATGAAACACAGCGCAGCAGAGTTGTTAAAGTCCTTATTTATGCGTGTGAGCAGAAGTAATTCCTCCATTTTGTTAGGAACAGAGCGGAGATTCGCGAGATGAATGCTAGGCAGCGGCATTCTGAAACCGCGCAGTCTGTTTTTGACGAGCGTGCCGGCTCGCTTTCCCCGCCTGCGCGTCTTGTAGCATTTCCATAGAGCCGCCGCGCCGCCGAGGACAACGCTCTGCAAAACGCCAGAGAAGTCAAAAACCGGCTGGTGATCAATTGGTGTGCACTGCAGAATCTTCAGCAGCTCATCTCTGGTATGACTGATCACGTTGGAGGAACACAAAACAGGAAAAACAAACAAAAACATTGCAACAGCTGAGGAGCTCCGTACCGCGATAGCCATTCTCGACGCCTTCCGATGACTTCATCGGAACAGCTGATGAAAACTTCACACAGTAAACCAGGAAGTAGCAGTCAGAAACGAAACTCATAGTCGATCACGTGAGACACAGTTCAGGAAGCCGATAGTCGATCACATGAGACTCACACCTGCAGCTTCTCCATGATGGATGTCCAGCGTTCTCTAGCCCCCAGTGCCTAGATTGCAGCTCTGCTCAAGTCATTGTGCAGGCTTCACTTTTGTCATTTGGTGAAGTTTGTTCCTCACCAATGTCGCCACTGGCTTGCTTGGTCTGGGACTTGTGGAGCTGCACACAGATGGATTTTCTCTTCAGTGTTTGGACATTCAGCAGTGAAAATTAAACCACACTGAACTGAACTAAACTGAACTTAAACTCTAAAAATAATGAATTCAATTGAATTAACAATGGAAGAAAATCCCCATACCTTTGTGTTTACCAGTCATTCCTTATCTTTGCTAGATACCGTATTTCCGAAAAACAAGTCAGAAACTTGACTCAAAGAATCAGATTCAGTAAACAGTATTTATCACCATGTTTATTATACTGATGGAAATGATCTGACACTCCCTTCCAAAACTACATCATTTCTAAGGATACATGTGTACAAAATAGTCCTTCATAGCAAAGTCTCAAGCAAACCTAATTCTCAGTGACATGCAGCCTAATGCTCAGGTCTAGGGTCAGGAGTAAGATTACACATCCAGTGCGACTAGTACTAGCAGAGATCAGCTGAACTAACAACAGCTGATCAGAGAACAGTCTAGGTAGTCTTTGTGCAATCATTCATCCTTTTAGACAACAAGGGATGATGACTAGGAGCCCCATTTATCAGTCCTCAGAACAAAAAAAAAATCATCCATTCTCATAAGCGAAGTCAGAAGCACCTGCAGGGAAAACAGATGACAAGATACTGGAAAACACCCGTATATGAGAGGTTTCTTTCCAGTTGAATTACAAAAGGTTCTTAGTAATATGTAAAAAGTTGATCTGAAACTAAAGGTGGTGGTGAGTCTTTATAGCTTGATATCAGTATTTTGCAGACAACTAATTAGGGATGAGACATAATGGTAATTAGTAATGATTTCGTGGGCAAAGAAAATATCCAATGCATGGTGATGTATGAATCAAAGCTACCACAACAGTCACTTTCACACAAACAGATCTCTCTGCAAGATAATAAGCTGAATTCTCGTGATCTGCAGAAGCAACTCTAGCAAAATCTACTAGTGGACGTTTTTCGGCCTCACATGAAACAGATCTCACAGATTAATGTCGAAATTACTGGTTTTTGAAACCAAAACTGCAGAAGATAATCAATAAATGTTGCAATATCTTATTATTTGCAGTTTGGACTAAAGGCGTGGGGAACAAAATTGACCTTGATAGTTTTTTAAACTCTTTTGACAATAAGTTATTGATATTTTGTTGAGTGTGCTTTTATGAGGGTATCTCGGCTGGTTACCCCCCAAAAAAACATGATACTAAATCACCAGTAGATGGCTATCATTAAGTGATTTGTTAAATCACTAATTCAACCTACATAGGCTCATTCTGAAAACGTAGCCCAATATGCATTCCTGGAAAACACGAATTATGTAGCCAAAGCTATGTATGGCTGCATTTTATCTTTAAAACAAACACTACGGGGCGGTAAAACACCATTCCTTTTCGTGCTTACCAGCTGACAGCTTACCTCCGTAAGGATGGCTTTTACCAGTTTGTCCGGTAGCTCGACATGTACGTCGGCGGACTTGAGATGCAGAGCAGAGTTGACCCAACAGTGGGGTTTGAGTTTGAAGAAGAATGGTTCCAGAAAGCAGGTAAGACAAAAATAAAAGCTAAAAAATTAAATAAACAAGTAAACAGGGTGAGAATGTGGTAAAATCTGAAAACGTGGTAAAAACCAGAGGGCTTTTGTTTTTCTGTATGGCTTTTTAAAACACTGCAGTAGGGTTTAGGGAAGCAGGTGGGTTGGTCAATCTGTGCTTTTTAAAACACTATTGGTTGGGTTTAGGGAAGGGGGAGAGTGGGGGTATCAGTTAGTTGGTCAGTCAGTGAGTCAGTCAGTCAGTCAACTGCAGCCTCTGGTGGATTTACGTGAGAACAGCAGGCGCGAATGGCACTCAAATTTGAGATCTAAAAAAGTGTACAACGAGTTTTGGGCGAAAACAAAACCTACAAAAACTACCTCCTGGGACGTATTTTGTTCTCTCCAGAAATGTATATAGGGGTACATAATCAGAACGAGCCTGGGATTGATTTTAATTGAATATTCATTCAAAATGACCGATTCATTTTTAGTTTATTTTAAAGAAGTGACTGTCTTTGTGAATTGATTATTGAATCTTTGGCTCACTTGATTTGCTCTGAGCTGTTCCAATGTTCTGCACTGGGACTACATTCATCAGCAAAACAGAAAGAACACAACACTGTGTTTAAGATGTACAATGTATTCTACTGTCAATCGCTAATATTAAGGAAAACAGCGCGTGTGTGGCATTACTAAATATCATATCTTATTAATACAATATAAACAGGGATGCAAAGATATGTTTTTCCTTCAAAACGTCAATTAAATTGCATTAAAATTGTTTTCTAATGCATATTACAGAGAATATCTGCCATATCTGCTCACAAGATTAAAACAGTGCTTACAATATTATAGTAGTATATACTGTAATATTACAGTATTATACTAATTCATCAAAACGCTGTGTCAAATTAAAAATTGCCCAGCTTTTAAAAATGTGGCATCTTTTCCCCAATCTAAAGGTCACATACAATTTTTATGGGCAAATGATTATCCTTGTCAATGGTCCAGCACAGGTCACTTTCAAATAGAGCACCGTTTTGTTGGTGAACACAGCAATTCTATTAAAAATTCAATACAGTTAATAGTACAAGATCACTGTGCTTGCTGTAAGTTTTTCCTTGGTTTTATATTATTATCTGCATCCATGAAGTTGTTATTGTATTGTGTCCCTGCTGCTTCGCATCTGCTTTTTATGTTACCTCTTGGCCAGGTCGACATTGTAAATGGGAACTGGTTCTCAGTTGACTTACCTGGTTAAATAAAGGTTATATAATTCTGACAAGCTAAGACTGCATTTACATGACAGCGGCGTAGCCAATAATGGAGAAGTTTTTCCCTCACTTTTTAAGCAAAGTTTTACGTATGCATGTCATTTTCAAAATGATCTGTTTTTACACATTTTCACAAAAATGGCCAAAAACACTTACATATGCCAGGCTAGTATTTAGTGCTGTACCTGCAGTTCCTGTAGGGAAGTGACGACGTGTTAATAGCAGCTTGGTGCTCATCTCTATGTATAATTTGCAGTGTGTGTCTCCACTTTTGGTTGTACTGTGAAGTAAATACACACTTTGCTGATCAAGCATTAGGAAACACTGGAGCGACAACACAACCACACAGTCTTCTGCATGGTTTTGTCTGAATGTTTGCGCTTGCCTTTAATCTACACTCCCCTAAACAACTACAGTACTATGTACGCATGTAACGTCATTTTAACGACTTTTGTTTTTAGATGTTTACACGGACATGACATGACTATGTCATTTGCAAATCTTCCACTTTTTCCACTTTATGCATTTTCAATCCAAAAAAATTACGCTGTCCTGTAAACAAACAGGCAAAATATATAAAATGTTCCCCGTTTTTTTTTTTTTTTGGCTGTTTTGACATTGTTGTGTAAAAGGCCCCTTAAATTGCAAGATGAAATCTTTTGTCTAGCATAGATTTCTTCTGAAATGACTGGATATCATCTTCTCCTGAACAAAACAACAACAACTGATGAACACTGGTAAATGTGAAAGCACCTTAAGAAAGAATTAAAATTGGTGAACCTAAATCTAACCTAATTAAATTAGGGCTTTCTTTAAAACAATTTCATTTTGTCATTTACTTAATGAACCATAACCAATGTGAAGGTCTATATTGGGATCCAAAGCAGTTCAACTTTACTATGTGCATCTCAGAAACACAGTCCTCTAGCTGAAGAAAGTCAAAGTTCAGAGGGCCTGCTGTCAGCCACCAAAGACACAAGCGAAACTACGTTTTGTTTTGTTTTCACAGAGGGCCTTATGAATACATTTCCTACACTTAGAAATTGCTAAAGTTCTGGCAGGTAACTCTTCATTCCTCTGGTTTCTTTCTGCTTCATAGGATGCTAACCCGCTCTGTCAGGCCCTGCATATCGGCGTCCTCAGTGCCGTCCTCGTCGTCGGATGCAGGTGGCGGGGGCACCAGGTGAGGGGGGTACGGCAGCGTGTGATCTCGGGCATACTGCTGCCAGCGGCTGTCATCACTCTCGTGGGTTATATAACGCTCTCCAAGCTTTGACTCCAGCTCTCGCAGGTCCAGCCAGGTCTGGTAATCCTGAAACAGCAGATGGAAAGAGAGAAAGAGAGAGAATAAGAGGATTAAGACAAGAGGACGCCACAGCTAATGATGATTCATTTTGTTTGCGGTGTCTAAAAGCGCTTCTCTTCGGGAGCTTATATGGCCGTAATGTAATGTGGTCCTCAAACATAAAACTCTATTGTCCTGCAAATCCATACCTGTTTTTTTTTTCTTCATCTCAGGAGTTGTTTTTCCACATTTGTCATTTCCCATATTTAATACGAGGAGCTTTTAATGTAATTACGGACCAATTTCCTATGAATTTAATACCCTAATCTTTATCTAGATTATCCATTTTGGCTTCCTTCACTTTCAATTCTTAATAATAACTGTGACAGTGTTTATAATAATGTATTACATGGTAATAGTATCTATCTTTATTTCATGGCGTATGTTGTCAAAAGATTTCACTGAAGGTTGTACTTTTTTTCCATCTAGAAAAAAATGGTAGAATATGTGCATAAATGCATATTGGGCTCAACATGATGTTGATGGGGAAGCCATGTAATGTCATGAATCAAAATGAATGATAAGAATTATGCCTCACACCCTGCTCACAATGTGCAGTTCAGAATGTCAAACAATAAGCATGAGGAGACGAGATTACAGCAGGGCAATATATTTTTTATTAGCTTTCCCTAGAAACACACAAGATATGGTCTTAGAAAATGAAATTCATAATTTCAGAGATGAATATCCTCAGATTTGAACAGTACATCCACAATCTTTTTTATACTCACCAGCTAATTTATTAGGTAGACCTATTCAGCTGTTTGCTAGCTAATGAGTTAATCAGATGTCAGGCACAGTCAAGATGATCTTGTGCAGGTCAAACCCAGCCTCAGAATGGGGACGAAAGAGGATGTAAGTGACTTTGAAAGTGCGCTGGTTAGCGTTTTTCGATAACTGCTGAGTATTTTCACACACAACCATCTCATGGGGTTACAGAAAATGGTGAGTAAAAGAGAAAATGTCCAGCAAGAGGCAGTTCATTGTGGGTGACAATTTCTTGTTGATACCAGAGGTCATAAGAGAATGACCGACTGGTTCAGTTGATAGAAAGAAAGCAATAACTCAAATAACCACTTATTATTTGAAGAAGAAAAGCACACTAGTGATAAAATGCATAGAAGACGTGGTTCCAACAAAAACTGTCCGTATCTACCCCAACCAAAAACCATGGATCAATGGCGAAGTTCGAACAGCCCTATCAGTGCGAACCTCCGCCTACAAATCCAGAAATGCGGAGGAACAAAAACAGGCAAACTACAACCTTAGAAAAACCATCAAAGCAGCAAAACGTCAGTACAAAGACAAAGTAGAAGGTCAATTCAACACCAATAACGCAAGGAGCATGTGGCAAGGACTTAATTACATCACAGACTTTAAAAGTAATAAACCAGCCACCGTAAACATTGCTGCTTCTCTCCCGGACGAGCTCAACTCATTCTATGCCCGCTTTGAAGCTCAGAACAGCGCGCACACACAGCGCGCTCCCGCGGCCGACACAGAAACGGTGAGCACACTCTCTGTCTCTGTAGCGGATGTAACGAGATCTTTCCGTCGCGTGAACATCCGCAAAGCTACGGGCCCAGACGGCATTCCCGGACGTGTACTTAAAGCATGCGCACACCAGCTAGCGGGGGTTTTCACGGACATCTTTAACCTCTCGCTCTCTCGGTCTGTGGTTCCCGCGTGCTTTAAGACCGCTACTATTGTGCCAATACCGAAATCAGCTAAAACCACCTGCTTGAATGACTGGCGTCCGGTTGCACTGACACCCATCTTCAGCAAGTGCTTTGAGAAGCTGATTAAAAACCACATCCGCTCTGTACTGCCCGCTCACACTGACCCTCTGCAATTTGCATACAGAAACAACCGCTCCACTGATGATGCAATTGCTTTCACCCTACACACTGCTCTGTCTCACCTGGAAAACAAAAACACATATGTGAGAATGCTGTTTGTGGACTACAGCTCAGCATTCAACACCATAGTACCTGCCAAGCTGGTGGAGAAGCTGCAGGCTCTGGGTCTGCACAGCTCTCTGTGCAACTGGATCCTGGACTTCCTGTCAAGCAGACGCCAGGTGGTCAGAATGAACAACATCACCTCATCCACACTGATCCTCAACACTGGTGCTCCACAGGGCTGTGTTCTCAGCCCACTCCTGTACTCCCTGTACACACATGACTGTACATCCAAACACAGCTCCAATGTCATCGTTAAATTTGCTGATGACACAACGGTGGTGGGCCTAATCACAGATAATGATGAGACGGCCTACAGAGAGGAGGTGCACTCTCTGGCGCTATGGTGTCAGGAAAACCACCTCTCACTCAACATCAGCAAAACTAAGGAGCTGGTGCTGGATTTCAGGAGAGAGAAGAAGGAACACACTCCCATCACCATCAACGGCACACCAGTTGAGAGGGTCAGCACTTTCAAGTTTCTCGGAGTTCACATCGCTGAGGATCTGACATGGACTGCTCACACAGACGCAGTGCTGAGGAAGGCACAGCAACGCCTCTTCTTCCTCAGGCGTCTCAGGAGGTTTGGAATGAGCCCCCACATCCTCCGCTCGTTCTACACCTGCACTGTGGAGAGCATCCTGACTGGCTGTATCACCACCTGGTACGGAAACAGCACCAGCAGCAGTCGCAAAGGTCTACAAAGGATCGTGCGAACTGCTGGCCGCGTAGTAGGAGGTGAGCTTCCCTCCCTCCAGGACATCTACACCAGGCGGTGCATGAGGAAAGCCAGGAGAATCATCAGTGACTCCAGCCACCCAAGCCATAGACTTTTCTCTCTGCTACCCTCAGGCAGACGGTTCCGCAGCATCCGGTCACGCACCAGCCGACTGAAGGAAAGCTTCTTCCCACAGACTATCAGGCTGATGAACACTTAACACACCTCACACAAACTCTTTTCATACCACTCACTGCACACCATCAACATGTAGCATGCACTGCACTTTAATCAAACCATACTTAAAACAATACTGCCTACAACTACCTATTCACATATTCATCGTCTTATACGTACTGCTGTCAACATTGCAATTGTACATTCTTTTGCTCCCCTTTGGGAGTATTTTGTTGCATGTTGTATTTTTGCACTGTGTGTATTTTGCGCTGTCTGCATTTGTGCACTGTCTGTATTTTGCACTGTCTGTATTTTGCACTGTCGTTGTATCTGCACTGTCGTTGTATCTGCACTGTCGTTGTATTTGCACTGTC
>CAIGQQ010038083.1:460317-480012 GCA_903798035.1 Danio albolineatus | reverse complement strand
ACTGGCCCAGCTGGGGATCGAACCAGCGACCTTCTTGCTGTGAGGCGTACGTGCTAACTGCTAGGCCACCGTGGTGCCCTATATTTATATATATTGTTAATAAATATTGTACACAATAAACAATAGGGTTTACTGTTTTACAAATATTGTGATCGAGACGGATGAATGGGGAGCATCGTTTCCGATCGCCATTCAATATAATGGACTGAACAGTTTTATATCAGTCGTCATAGATGATCAGTCATTATTTATCTGACAGAGTCAATATAGCAGACACTCGTTTGCTGGTCTTGCTGAACGATCTAAATTGGACATGTTTAATTTATATAATGGATTCATTTTTATTGAAGGAGATAATAGCAAGTTAATATATAGGCAATAATTCATCCTTATATGTTAAAACAAATCTTTTTACATGTAATAAATGTAAAACACTATATTTTACTCAAGCGATTGAATAGTATTTATTTGCTTAATTTTCTAATAACTTTTTTATTAATGATTTCCCACATTAAATTCTATAGTAGTTTATAGTAATATATTGTTTTTAAACCATAAAGTACTGGTAATTTTGGTAATTATATTTGCAACAAATTTATCAATACAAACAAACTAACTGTTAATAATAATAATAAAAATTATTAATATATATATATATAAATATATATGTGTGTGTGTGTGTGTGTGTGTGTGTGTGTGTGTGTGTGTGTGTGTGTGTGTGTGTGTGTGTTACTAACAGTTGCTACAGTTTAGTAAAAGATAGTAGTTTAAATCAGTAATCAGTTTATAACTATATTAAATTAACTATTTAATTCATTTTAATGTGACACATTTTAACCAAGTACGACAATATCAAGATCCTGAATTAGTTTATACTTAATCCTTCAATTAGACGGTCTGTTATGTTTTCTTTGTGTATGTGAATACGTGAATAAAGTCAGCACGGGCCATATTTGTGAATTACAGTAGGTGGCGATAATGCTCCTAAGGAGTTAGTTAGTTACCATATATGGTTTGCCTAGATTGTGTGCGCTAGATTGTGTGTGAGCCTGAAACGTGTGTGGTTCTGCGGGCCTGCAGCTGGATATATCTCGGTCAAGCAGCACGAGGACCCACTCTTGAGCCTTATTTTGCACTTCATCGATGATGATTGGAAGCTGCACCAGAGATGCACCGAGAGGACATATTTTCCATTACAATAAAATTACTATTTACATTAAAATTTTTGTTTACAGAAGTTGCAAGAAATGCACTGTTTAAAATATTATTTACAGGATATGAACAAGTTATTTTATTTAGAAGACATACTGCTTATTTCCTACAAAAACACTGAAAATAATTCATTCAAGTTATAATAAATATAAAGTTATATGTATTAATGTATATTTACATTATTATTTTAATTATTAATTAAGTTACAGATCAGAGAAAACTAACTATATCTACACTATTAAAAAGCTGATCCCCACATATATCCTGTTTTGACATCCTTCAGGGGGGGATCAAGCATTAATTATGGGGTCAATCACCCCAAACCTACCTGCAACTTGCAATATGGTCAAAGGACAGGACCACAATTATCAAATCTTTGAGGATAAAAACTGGCTCTGAAACTAGACCCATCTAAAATTAAAACCCATCTGAAATTAGAGAAGGGCTGTACTCTCTTCTACTCTGGAGTGGTGTTCTATTGTTAGACTTCCATGCTAGTCACATATTGTCCATAGTGAACACCATGGTTGAGCATAAATGAGTCCATCACTGCACATGACACCAGGACATCCTAGTAAAGAGGTCAATGTTTGAATTTGAATTTTATCTAATCTCTGACCCCATATTTTGGACACTTGGGTAAAGAAAGGGGCAGAGCTGTCAACTGATCACCAACTGGTGGTCTTGGAGCTCGGAGAAGACATCGAAGAGCTCAAGTGAAGCCAGTTGAGGTGGCTTAGGCATCTGTTTCAGACACATACGTGGGGAGGTGTTTCGTGCTGGTCTTACTGATAGGAGGGCCTGAGGAAGACTCAGGAGCTGCTGGAGGAACTATGTATTTTAGCTTGCCTGAGAGCACCTTGGGATCCCCTGGTGCTAGAGGAAGTGTCTGGAGTGAGGGAAGTCTAGGGTTCCCAATCTGAGATTGCTGCCCCCATGAACTGGCCTGGGGATATTTGTCTTTCATGGTGGTTTAAAGCAGGGGTGTTAAACTGAAATCCTGGAGGGCCGCAAGCCTGCAGAGTTTAGGTCCAGCCCTGCTTCAACACACCTATCTGTAGGTATCAAACAAGCCTTAAGCACCTAGTTCACGGTAGTTTAATTATGGTTGGAACTAAACTGTGCAGAGCTGTGACCCTCCAGGAACTGGGTTTGATGCCTGTGGTGTAAAGAACTAGCTCACGTAAATACTTTAAAATTGATCCACTCTTTTGATGTTGTTTGATGACTTTTTTCTTATTCAACAATTAAAAGGTGTTCTGTAATTAAAAATAAAAAAAGACTTTATAGCAATGAATATGTAAAAGTATGAATGATCTCAAATTATGTGAAACAGACTCAAAGTGTTCTGTGTTTATATTTAAATCTTGGTGGAAAAACAACCCTAAATTTAGTGTGTTCTTTAATTAAAAACCTGACCTTGATCGTTTATCATTGTGCATGACTGGACGTTCTTAAGACACTTTCACTCATCTCAAGACATTCTCATCTCAAGTCTGACTCACTCAGAAAAACAGCACACAAGTTCTGAGAAATGAAGATACATAGAAAAGTGACCTCTGAAGAAAAAATGTCTGCTGTGTTTGACGCAACAACAAACTGTCAATCTGTCAACTGTCATTCTGACAAGATGAGTTCTGGCCCACAGACTCTCAGCTCAGTAAAGAAACTACACAGGTACATTTTTGAGAATTATTTCTGGCCATTGTGTTTCATGTTTTATTACTCTTTATTCATCAAAACAATGTAAACTTTTAAGGGTGAGTCAGAGTGAACTCTGGGGCTAACAGAGTTTCTTCAAAGAGCAGTCGTGCGTAAAGACAAATGGTCAAGGTAAATATGAATAATGCATTACATTTCATATGCCCCAAAACACTTGGATTTGGTATTTGTCACAATGGACCGCTTAATGCTTGTCGATGTTCACTACTATTATCTGGATATATGCGATCCTTCCGTGATTTAAAAACATAAAGAAGGGTATATGCCATTTAAACAACACCAGGATGAGTAAACTGCATCTTTAGGAGAGCCACAGACCCACTTGAATAAAAAACACTTTATAATACATAAATTTGTGTTTTTGAAACATACCATAGTTAACCCTTGAGCAATGTTCAAATTTACTACCCTTTTGTTATGTTGATGAAAACATCCAGTGAATTAAACTGCCGTTAACCTCAGTCCAGATCAAAACTACAAAAAAAATTACACGATTTTAACACTTTAATTGGCAGGTTCACAAATGATGTCACTAATTTGGTGACATCACACAAAAAGGCATATTTTCAATATAAAGATTAATTGTGGACTGGGTTTTTTAACCTTTATATCCCATTAAATCTATAGTTCTAGTTGATCCAATGCAACAACAGCACAGTGCTGTAGTAAAAAGTATATATTTATTACCAGTTCTTCATAGTGTGCTGTAGCATTCATTATCAACGAATATATACACTTTACTGTAGCATGCTTCAAAATCACTATATTATTTACTAGTCTATAAATTACTATAATGTGGGGAGGACAACTGCTGTGCATGCTTAGACTAAACAGACTAATAGTATGCATTAATGCTTATATAACTATGTTTAGAGCTTTCGGTCTGAAAAGCTCTTAAGAAGCACTCTTTAACCACAATACAGACCTGTGTTATAAGGAACTTGGTGAGCCTCTCGGGAAGTCTTCCCTTCTCACTGGACAGAATCATCTCAAGCATATCACCGTGAAGTTTCTCCATTACCACAAACACCTTCTCCGGTGTCTCAAACATGCATTCCAGATTCACAATACCCAAATGTCGCAGGCTCTAAGAGAAGGAGAAAAAGATGCGGTTGAGTGAGTCACATTGTTGCTTATTGACATTCATGACCTCGTGTTAGGTCCCCACACAATCAGAGGCCACACAGCACGTTTAATTGTGTTAAAGGTGTTCATTATCCTTCGGTCAATACAATGGCACTCATTAGCAGCACAGCTCTATGCATGTGTGCAGATTTAATCGCCGGTTCTCAATCGCCCCCTGCTGGTCACCTGCAGTATGGCCACTTCATTCCTCAGTTGACTTTCCTGCTTGGTGGGGAAACGAAGCTTGTCGATCACCTTCACTGCCACATCCCGGCTAGTTTTCCTGTGTTTGCCTGTGAAAGTTGTGGAAATTATGAGAATTTTTGGTGTGGAATTAATCATTCTTGCACTCAACATCATCTTTAGTGCTGCTTGCTGATGCTAAATTGGGGTACAGGATATAAAGACATGTTTTGTGTGTAACTTGATCTTGAATATGACGCCTTTTTTGGTGCTTATGTGCTCTTGGGTTAAAAAAAATAAATAAAACAGTAGTAGGATTTGTCCATACAGTTAAAACCAGAAGTTTACAAAGGCATATAAGCATTTTTTTTATGTTAGATGTTAAATATGACTAAACGTTTTCTCCTATAGGTAAGTTAGGATTGCCAAAAAAGTATATATTTGCCTTACTGCAGAATAACAAGGATTTTTTATTACTTTCTTAAAAGTCAAGTTTACATACATTAACATTCATGTGCCTCAAAGCCCAGATTTGTATAGATCTGTAGATTTGTATTTAAAGCAAACCCCATACACACTGCTTCCTTGTGTGACAACATGGAAAAATCAAAAGAAATCAGCTCAGACATCAGGAAGAGAATTGTGGAGCTCCACAAGTCTGTTTTTTTCTTTGGGTACAATTTCCAGATGCCTGAAGGTGCCCCATTCATCAGTTCAAACAATTATACGCAATATGAACAACATGGGAATGTCCATCATACTGCTGAGGAAGGAGAAAGATTTTGTGTCCCAGAGATGGACGTGCTATGGTGCAAACTTTGTGATCCAACCCCAGAACAAAACCAAAAGGCCTTGTGAAAATGGTTAAAGCTGGTACGAGAGTTTCTTTATCCACAGTGAAACAAGTCCTGTACTGGTGTGGGCTAAAATGCCACTTAGCAAGGAAGAAGCAATTACTCCAAAAACACCATTAAAAAAAATTGCAAAATCACACAGGGAAAAAGACTTAATTTTTTAGAGACATGTCCTGTGGTCGGATAAAACAAAAAAATTAACTGTTTGGCCATAATGACCAGCGTTACATTTGGAGGAAAAAGGGGGGAGCTTACAATACTGGGAACACAGCGTCAACTTTGAAGTATGGAGGTGGCATCATGTTGTGAAGCTGTTTTGCTGCAGAAGATACTGGTGCACTTCACAGAATAGATGGCATCATGAGGAAAGTACATTATGTTGAAATATTGAAGCAACATCTAAAAACATCAGCCAGAAACATAAAGCTTGGCCACAAATGGGTCTTCCAAATGGACAACGACCCTAAGCATACTGCCAAGTTAGTTAAAATTTGTCTTAAGGATAACAATTTTGAATGTTTTGGAGTGGCTATCACAAAGCCCTGATCTCAATCCTATAGAAAATTTCTGGGCAGAGCTGAAAAAGCATGTGCGAACAAGGCAGCCCACAAATACTTAGTTGACTTAATTACACCAGTTCTGTGAGGAGGAACACGTCAAAATGACAGCAAACTATTGTGAGAAGCTTGTGTAAGGATACCCAAACTGTTTGACTCAAGGATATGCAACAAAACAATAAGGGAATGTAACTTTTGACTGTCTAGAACAGAGATGCCTAAAGTAGGGTCCGCGGGCCAAAGTTATTTGCATGTGGGCCAATTATAACCTTTGATTTGGCCCACCATCCCATTTGGGAGGAGAGTGAGAAGGATGGAGAGGGTTGGAGCGAATGCCTTTAAAAGAGATCGTCGTTTCTAATTTGACATAACTTTTGTTTGTTTGTTTTATTGCTGAGCTACAAAAAACAAACTGAAATTAAATGTTTGAATTAAATGTTGTAAATGAATCTGATTTTATTCTTTAATGTAAGACTTTGAGTTCTCAAATCCTTTTCTTTGGCAATTCAAAGACATGAGCTGAAAACACAGACAAATCGGCTCTTCCCCTCATTTACATTTGAAATACCTCCAAAACCCTAAACATAACACATGTTAGATGGAAATCCTAGAAATTCTAACTTATCGTCTGACTTTAATTATGTTATTCGTTGCAATCACTATGGGGGATCAGGGTTATAATGCATTAGGACGGATGTGAAGCCGAAAGGTGGTGCGTCTTACTGATGGTTAAATATTCCAATCATATTTAAGTTGTTACATGGTTACTTCTACCATGGGGGGTCAGAGCTATAGGCTACTGGTGGTTAACCTCTGAGTAACGTTGAGATTTAACTAAGTTGTTACATAGATGATTGCAAGAATCAAATGAGATTACTATTTAAACAATGGCACCGTCTGTCTGTCTATTAAATAGTATTAATCATCGACCCCTAATCATTGATTAGACTAGTGAACTTATGATGCATTACAGCTGGCGTAAAGTGACATAGATTCACAATAAATGAGTAAATAAGAGCAATAAGTACTATGGGGGGCCAGAGTTAATGCATTAAGGTGTAGTAAGCCGACGAGCGACACACCTTACATGGTGCTGGTGGTTAACCTCTGATTAAATATTTCCATCATGATTAAGTTGTTACATGATTATTTTAATCATGGGGGGCTAGAGCTATAAGTTCTGGTGGTTAACCTCTGGTCATCGTTTGGAATATAATTAAGTTGTTACATAGGAAAAAATTGGTAGGAGTTATAAGATTATTCAAATATATACCAAAATATCTCATAAACCGCTAAATTAATAAAGCAATATAAATTATAAATTGGAGTCAGATAAAACGAGAATAAATGTATTAACATTCTAAACCATCTCATACTAAAATTGGAGTTGGATATGAGTTAAACTTAAAATAAATCAGCATTGTGCCCTGGAAAGACAGAACAGGCAAATGAGCCTTCATCCAGCAGTAGACACCGCCGTCTGGCTGGACCTTACATTAATGTACAGTAAACAATGTCACTCGTTGGCTAGAGGACTATGCAGAAGACATCAATGAGCAAATCAAGGCAAAAACTAGTGTAACTAGTGTAACTCCATTCTGTTGGAAATGCGATTTATTTTTGTTTACTGTAATAAGTAATTATAAACTGTAAAAAAAACAATGTTGCATTAATTAATATAAAGGCATCTTTTCTAGCTATTTTAAATATTATTAAATAAATTAATAAATTATCCATGGCATATAAACTCTATTTACCTTAGGCCCCCTAGTCTCAATCAAGTTTGGTGTTTGGCCCTTAATAAGAAAAAGTTTGGGCACCCCTGGCTAAGAAAATAATAAAAAAATTCTCAATAAAAACATTATCTCATTATTCTGACATTAAGCAAATATACATTATTTTGGTAATCCTAACTGACTTAAAAGGGATAATGTTTAATATTATTTAACATCTGACATTAACAAAAATGGTTGTGTCTTTTTATAGAGTGTATGTAAATCTCTGGTTTCACCTGTATTTTGACTGAAAACATCACACATAAATACTAAATGACGTTCTCTTCAATAATAATAATAATAATAATAATAATAATAATAATAATAATAATAATAATAATAATAATAATAATAATGTTTTACTGCTTATTTGTGAACTACTCTAGTAAGAACCCAGCATCTTTAAAATACAGCAACCACATATAATATAAAGTTGAAGTCAGAATTATTATTCCTCCTAAATTATTAGCCCCTTTGTATTTTTCCTAACTTCCATTTGACAGAAGTTTTTTCCATCACATTTATAAACATAATTGTTTTAATAACTCATTTCTGATAATCGATTTCTTTTATATTTGCCATAACGACAGTACATAATATTTGACTAGATATTCTTCAAGAGACTAGTGTTCGGCTTAAAGTGCAATTTAAAGGTGTAAGGTTAATTAGGTTAATTAGGTTAACTAGGCAAGTTAGAGTAATTAGGCAAGTTGTATAACAGTAGTTTGTTCTGTACCCAATAGAAAACAATTTTGCTTAAGAGAGCCTAATAATATTGACCTGTAAATATTTAAAGAAAAAAATGTAAGACTTTCTTAAGACCAAATAAGACTTTCTCTAGTAGAAAAAACTATTATTCGAAATGCTGTGAAACTTTAATTGCTCCAATAAATTTCACTTGAGAAATAATTGAAAAAAAAAAATTCACAAGAGGGCTAATAATTTGGACTTCAGCTGTATATGTGTTTATGTGTGTTCAATATATATCATGGACATACCTCCATAAACCACACCGAACTGTCCAGAGCCCAGAACCTCATCAGCAAAGATCTGGTAGAATGTTCCAATGTCCTGTTGGGTGCATCATTTTAATCATTATAAGCTTAATCATAATCATCGTTGTCATTACTATGATCACAGTATGTGATGTATCACAGCTTTAAAGGTCAAGCTCACTAACTCACCACATTTTCTTGAATCTGGCTGTTAGACACAGAGATGCTGACTGATGCCTGCCCTGAAATTAAACAGATTAATAACCTTATTAGCCTCAATTTATGATTTCCTTATTAAGTCTCGAGTAAAGGTCAGTGATAAACAGGGGTGGCTGAGATGATGAAAAGTTACAGAATAAAACTAAATATGTCAAGTTAGAAATATACTTTTTCATATTCTTGCTGGTGTGAAGCAAATCTTTAATTTATATCCGGAACTCTGCTGCCAGGATTCTGACCAGAACCAGAAAATAAGAGCACATAACACCTGTCCTCAGGTCTTTACACTGGCTCCCAGTTACATTCAGAATAGAGTTTAAAGTATTATTATCTATCTAAAAATCACTAAATGGCATAAGACCTCAATATATTATAGATATGCTCACTGAATACGAACCTAACAGATACCTCAGATCATTAGAATCATTAAATTAGAAATTCCAAGAGTTCAGTCAAAGCAGGGTGAATCCGCCTTCAGCTACTGCGCCCCGTACTGCTGGAATCAGCTTCCAGAAATTACCAAATGTGCTCCAACATTAGGCACATTCAAATCAAGACTGAAAACACATCTGTTTAGCTGTGCCTTTGCTGAATGAGCACTGTGCTATGTCCAACAGATCTCACTAGTATATCTTTCTTTTCTTTTTGATTGCTTTAAAACCTGTTTAACACATTTTAATCTGTTTTATCTGTTTTTATTCATTTTTATTCTTTGTTGTTTTATTTTCTTGTTTCTGTTTATGTAAAGCACTTTGAATTACCATTGTGTATGAAATATGCTATATAAATAAACTTGCATTGCCTTGAATTTAAAGAATTATATCATTTTTATATAATTCTTTAATTATTTTTTCATTAAATACATTTTTTCAAATTAATTTGAAAATGAAACTCCATGAAATTCCATGAAACGCCATGAAATCAAAATAAAAAATAAACAAAAAAACTGTCTTTAAAATATCAGATTAAAAGTAAAAAGTAAATATAAATAAAATAATAAATTAATGTAAAATTACTTTTCATTTAAAAAAATAAATGAACACACTGACACTGAAGCCATAAGTTTCTACATTGCTATTTTTTGTCAATGAGATGGTTTCCTGCATTATGCATATTTTAACTTTAAGAAAAGCATAGCAAGTATGGAAGCTATATTTCCAGATGGATTAACTCAATAACCAAGAAGTAAATCCAATCATCTCATAATAAAATTACCTTTCATACAGTAAGATAGTTTTTATGATTACCCGTATAGTCTGTGGGAATTGTGTTTATGTACAGTTCACAGTATCTCATCTTTCTTCCAGAATCAGTCTCACTTACGGTGAGGTGTGTGGCCTTCAGCCGGAGGATTATCTTGAAAAATAACCGGCATGAGGGCCTGGCGTATAGCCGTCTCCCACCCTTTGGCGACTTCTCTTCCTACTCCACTATTAGGCACAACGCTGCTGGGAGAGACAGGCAGGCCGGACATGCTGGACGATGGAGACGAGGTGGTGTTGGGGTCCTCGCCAACAAAGTAGATCATGGTACCCGTCATAATCTCAAAGCAATGAGGGCTGGTGCCAGCAGGGACAAGAGAGAAATCACCTGCCGACCGCAATTCCAGGATTTCTGAGAGAGGGATTTCCTGTGGAGGGAGACAAGAGCCAAATTAGACCCTCTATCATTCAGAGGTTAATTTCACAGCGGGATCTGATAATTAACTTAACCAGGTAATTTGACATTTGAAGTCACCTTAATGGACAAATAGCTCGTGAAAGCCATTCGTAATGCATTATTTCATGAACCCAGAAAATTCACGCTTCATTTGTCACTGTAAATGTATTATGCATAATAAAACTAGCCACTTAGAAACAATACTGCCTAGTTTAAGTGCAGTTTAACAGTTCTGTAAACAGTCATTTAAGTGCCCCTTTATGCTTTTTTGAATATTATGTTTCATGCTCTGTTTAACACAGACAGGGCCCAAAATATGAGGCCCCCAAAAAACTTTGGGGTTGTCATTTCAGTCATTTTCTTAAATACCAAACGGATGCTTGTTAGATGATCATTAAATGAATAAAGGAAAAAATACCACTATAATCCATTAAATCCCATACATTAAATATTTTTCACTTACATAATTCATACACTAACAAACAAGAACTGCGTAATCAACTGCACCTCAAAGTCCATCCTATTTGTTCTCTCTGTCTCTCGTATTAATTTCAATTCAATGCAATTCACCTCATAACTTCATTGGCATGACATACCTGGAAACTCATTGACAAAGCATACAGCAGAACACAATGCAGTTGACAAGAAGACAATGCAAGTAATTCATTCATTCATTTTCTTTTCAGCTTCGTGCCTTTATTAATCTGGGGTCACCACAGCGGAATGAACCGCCAACTTAACCAGCATATGTTTTACGCAGCAGATGCCCTTCCAGCTGCAACCCACCACAGGGAAACATCCATACACACTTATTCACACACATACACAGACAATTTAGCTTACCCAATTCACATGTACCGCATGTCTTTGGACTTGTGGGGGAAACCGTAGCATTGGGAATGAAACCCATGGCAACACAGGGAGAACATGCAAACTCCACATAGAAATGCCAACTGACCCAGCTGAGGCTCAAACCAGCGACCTTCTTGCTGTGAGGTGATTATGCTACACACTGCACCAAAGTGACGCCCAATGCAAGTAACAATAATAGTAATAACAATAGATATAATAACAACAAAAATAATAACAATAATAATAATAATATATATATATATATATATATATATATATATATAAATAAATCTCTCACTCTCTGTCTCAGTTCAGTTTAATTTGCTTTATTGGCATGACATCTTTATTGTATTGACAAAGCATTTAACTCTGTATTATAAATATGGAATATACATGTATGAAGGTCAAATACTAAAACCTCTAAGTGCCATCTGAAATTTATTTCTAAAATTAGCATTTTTCTTGGGTTTTGTAGGTTCAGTAATTTCACTCTCATGGCTAAGAATATGCTATTTCCATTGCCTTTAATGTGAAATAACAGAACATAAACACAAGAGGCTGAATATAAACAGAAGGGCTAATTTTAAGATTATTTTAAGGGGTTTTCATCTTTATTATGATATAGGACAACGGCGATTTCAGACAGGAATGTATTGGAAGCAACGAGGGGAAGGATCGGCAAAGGACCTTGAGCCTGGAATCAAACTCGGGTCGCCAAGAGCACATCTGTGATACTGTATATGTCAGCTCAGAACCACTGGGCTGTTTGCACCGACGAAAATGGCTCATTTTAAAAGAAATTTTTAGACCGCACTTTTTGCATTTGAATTCTTCTTATTTACACCATTAAAAAAAAGTGAAATATTAATTGTTTTCAGCCATTGTGAAAATGCTTGAAGAAAGGGACATCATGGACAAATGCTTATTTGATTCTTGAAGCTTTTTATGGCTGTTTAAAATTGTTAAATGTAAAAATAATAGGCATGATTTTATTGTATTCTCATTTTAAAAAAAGTAAACTGTAATACCACTCAATTCTTTTAATGCTAAACTATAGTTTATGACACTGTTTGATCTGTTTGATTATGCAGTGAGGGGGGTCTGCCTTCACTCTTACAGGGGAGTACGCAGTTTGTGTTATGCCACTGGAGAAAGAATCTGAATGTGAAAGGTCTACAGAGTTCATAAAGATCAAAGGGTACAACAAATTAGGCAGCTGTCTACTGAAAAAGGATTGAGTCATCAGCAATTATATTTTCTTTTTTATAATAGTTTCTGCTAGCCTTTGGTCTTCATTTGCTGCCCAAGACCTACATTTGCTTTGACTCTCAAATACTTCATAATTTCAAGAAGAACTGTTTATTGTTGAAGTATTATATTTTATATTTATATTTAATGTATAGATCTGATCGACCACTATGTTCAATAGAAATGTGTGTTATTGGTGGTGACTCTTAGCAATATAAGGAATCTGCAATGATGTCACATTTGACTTCAGTCGTACCACAGATATAAGGAAGAAAATATATTTTAATGTGTTTGTTCATGGGCAGCACTGTTGCCTCACAGCACGAAGATCACTGGTTCGGCTGGGTCAATTGGCATTTCTGTGTAGAGTTTGCATGTTCTCCCCGTGTTCGCATGGATTTTCTCCAGGTAACCCGGTTTCCCCCATAGTCCAAAGACACAAGTGAATTGGGTAAACAAAATTGGCCATAGTGTGTGTGTGAATGTGAAAGTGTATAGCTGTGGTCGATTTAAAGAGCTTTTTCAACTCATTGTAATTACAAATTATACACAACGTGGATTTGGCAGTTTCTCAATTTTTGTTGGCAGAACTTTGTATTTTGCTGTTGTATATAGCACTGTCTGTGTCACTGGGCTGTTAATGTTTTGATGTTTATTTTATTTAAAAAAAATTTGTGCCATTGTATATTTTCTGATGACGGCACTGTTTTTGATGTTGATAACTTAGTTCTTCCAATCTTCACAACTGATCAAATAGATGCTATCACTGCTGTCCCACGATATTTACAATTGCTGAGCAAAACCATAATTTTCATATATAATGATGATGGGTGTTTCCCAATACTGTACATTTTACGCTGCATAAAGCATATGCAGGAAGAGTTGGCAGTTCATTATGCTGTGGCAACACGTAATATAGTTGAACTAAGCTGAAGGAAAATGAATGAATGAATGATGATGGGTGTTTGATTTCTGACATGCTTTAAACAGTTGACCAATAACAACAGACTTGGCCATATCTGACCAATCAGAGCTAAGACTCTTGTTAAGAGGGATTTTAAAAGTTCAATTTAATTGAATTCATGTACATTTTTATAGCGACTTTACAATTTGGATTGTGTCAAAGCAGCTTTACATAGAAGTTCTAGTAAAGTCCAGATTTCAGGGTTAAAGTTCAATAAGAACAAACTGTCAAAACAAAATTCTGAAAGCTTTTTTTTTTACTTTAAGTGAATGTTAACTGATTTTATTTGTTTATCCTTTGGAATACTTGATTCTGATTGGTCAATTATGAGAATCCATGTTTGTCATTGGCCGATAACAAACTAATAGTATAAGGTATCATCTTTACAGTTTTAATAATCATATAATATATATGTGTGTGTGTAGACTGCATCCAGCCATTTGTAAAAAAAAAAAATTTTCCGCAAGCTTTCTAATACAGTAATTAAAGAGCTAGTGAATTTTTACAGCTCAGATCAATGTTTTGTGTCTAATGGCTTAGTTTTGTCATGGTAGCCGAGTAAAAAAGTGGTATAATGTACATTCAGATGGTTGTTTTTCAAAATAAAAACCCTTAAGTGGGTTTCATTCTGCAAAACAAAGTGATAAAAATAGATAAAATGATTAAGATTTTACATATAAACATTCAAATATGAATAGACAAAAAATGGATTAACATTATCCCTCCAAAACAGATGTTCAAAACAACATTTGAAACCTTTAAAATAGCATAAGGGGCACTCTGAAATATAAAGAAGGGAGATTTGTACCTTGTAGTATTTGTTGGTGGTGTCGTTTTGAAATAGGATGATGCATTTGCAGTCCAGGCGCCAGTAGTGTCTCTTCCTCTGTTGAAGGGGTTAGGTGAGAGGTCAGAGATCAACAAGAGGTTGGTGATGGGGGTCAACGTCACCCCATAAGACAGGAGGAAGAAAGCGAAGGGTAAACAGAGCTGAAGAGTAGAGGAGGACGCAAGAGAGAGAAAAAAAAGACCCAGGAGGAAAGTTAGAAAGAAAAGGCTAGAGGAGTAAATGCTACACAGTAATTCAGAAGTTTTACAGGAGACCGAGAGCAGGTCAATATATCAATGCTGAGAAAATGCCGCAGCCAATTTTTCCCCATTCTATGTGAAAATACTCGTCTGGAAGCGCTGAACGCAATGAGTGACATTTACTGCTATTCATCCGTACAGATCAATATCCACTCTAATAGTAGTCTTGCAGGGGACGCTCAGAATAGACGGAACAGACTGTGATTTAAAAGCTGAAGATCTGCTGATATTATAGTTTGAGTTTGATGATTGATGCAGAAAACATAAAGAAATATCAATAACGTTTGGAAGTAAGGTAAGGCTAGTGTAAAGATTAAACAGAAAAGCTACAGTCTGTGCTAAAGGAATTGTTCACACAAAAATATCAAGAAAATTCCGACTGTCAAAGGGAATGGTTCACACAAAAAAAATATTTTTTTATATACAACTTCTATCATTCCAAGCTCAATTTTTTGAAGAAAGTCTTTCAAATAGTTTCCAGTGATGTAATTTCAAGACTTAAACTGAGCAAATCTTAGTTTATCCATCTTTATATTAGTCACAAACTGAAGAACACAATTTTTGAAGAATATTTTTAACATTATTGCTCATATCTTGAAAGTGATGGGGTTTCAAGACTCATACTGACCAAAATAATTAAGTTAGAATAAATGAATCTTAATTTACTCATATTTCTATCAGCCAAAAACTGAAGTTTACAATTTTTTAAGATAATCTTTGTCATTATTGTCCATATTATGAAAGTGATGTGGCTTCAAGACCTAAGCTGAGCAAAATTACTAAGATAAAATAAATAAATCTTAATTTATTGATATTTTTATTAGTGAAAACTGTACAACACAATTTTGGAAGACAACCTTTGCCACTATTTTCCATAATGAAAGTAATATTTTAAAATGTTGATATATTAAAATAGATAATGAGCAAAATTATGAATGTTAAAAATTGTTCTTATCTTAATTTAGCCATATTTCTATCTGCCAAAAACTAAAGTTCACAATTTTTGAAGAATATCTGTATCAATATTGTCCATATTATGAAAGCGGTATGGTTTCAAGACAAATATCTTTGTATTTTCTATATAATGAAAGGCATGTGGTTTTAAAATATTGAAATAATAAACAATACACAAAATAAATGAAATAAAATGCAAAAAATATATATAAATAACTTATACTTAAAAAGTAAAAATAAAAATAATAAAAAAAACTATGTTCTTTTCAATATTTGGGTTGCACTTTACAATAAGCTTCAAGTAATTATTGTACAGCATTTACTATTTATACTTCAACATTTACATGTGCATTATTAAAAAAACATCCAAATGAATGCTTGTTAATGCATTGTGAGTTAATATGATCTAACAATGAACAACCTCTTTTCAACGTTAACAAACAATGAATAAATACCATAAAATGACCTATACATTGTTTGTAAATACATTAGCTAATACAACCTTATTAGTGTTGTTATATACAGTGGTATGAAAATAAATACATTAATATAAACTATTTAAATATTGAAGCATTAACTACATCTAATATTTAATATGACTTTAAAAAAGAGTTTGATTAAATAATAATAATGTCTGCATTTTACTTTGAAGTGACTTTCCAATAAGTGTTCAGAAGCCATTTATTTAATTATTTGTTTGTTTGTTTGTATATTTATATTTATATTTATTGAATAAGATGCTCTGCCTATTAAGATCCACATGGAGAAGAAAATCATATTATATGCATTTGGAATGATGTAAGGGTGAATAAAAGGTTTATGTTTGGGTGAACTGTGCCTTCCAGGTCAGCTGTGAGTAAGTGCAAGTACCAGTGTGTCTTTGTTGCTGTAGTGCACCATCCAGCCTTCCTTGATGGCGGTGCTGGAGCGACGTGTGGTCTGCCTGACCGACTGCACTACTCTCATCAGAGGGATGTTAGAACTGCAGACACAGCACATCATTCAGGAGATCATACAGCAGACAATAAAACATTCTGATCAGCAGAGATGCAACAAAACCTCGCCAATGGACCCATTTCGTCTGCTAACACTGTTTTTATGGTCTCACAGCAGACATTCCACTATAAGTACACTGCAAAAAATTGCTGTAAAATTTGCAATATTACTGGTGGTTTTTGTTGCCGGTGATACCATCAAAATTACAGGCGTAATGTAAATTAATGATTACAATTGTGCTATGAAACTGCTGTATAGTTTTAATTGTTAACTTGCAGTGTGCTTGTAAAATTTTTCTGGTACTACTGTAAAAATTGCCGGTAATACTGTCAAATTTAGAGGCGTACTGTAAATTAATGATTACAATTGTGCTGTAAAACTACTGTATAGCTTTAATTGTTATTTTACAGTGTGCTTGTAATATTTCCCTGTACTACTGTAAAAACTGCCGGTAATACTGTCAAATTTATAAGCACACTGAAAATTAATGATTACAATTGTGCTGTAAAACTACTGTATAGTTGTAATTGTTCAGTTACTATGTGCTTGTAAAATGTTTCCGATACTACTGTAAGAATTGCCGGTAATACTGTCAAATTTACAGACGCACTGTAAATTAATGATTACAATGATGCTGTAAAACTACTGTATAGTTGTAACAGTTAATTTACAGTGTGGTTGTAACATTTTTTCGGTACTACTGTAAAAATTGCTGGTAATACTGTCAAATTTACAGGCACAATGTAATTTAATAATTACAATTGTGCTGTAAAACTACTGCACAATTGTAATTGTTAATTTACAGTGCACTTGTACATTTTGACAAATACCAGGTGTAAATATAACCTATGAGATGTATAGCGCTTACAAAAATAAATACGCTGTAAAAGAAATTCTGTTAAATTTACAGCATCACTGGCAATTTTTGTTTGTAAATTTTTACTGAAATTATTTAGTGTAACTTTGTAAATGCTGTACATCTCATGGGTTGCATTTAGATCCAGTATTTATCAATCTAAGGACAAGCGGATGATACTAAATACAGCTGTAAAAGAGCTCTAACCTGCATTTTTATCTGCATTTTTACCTGCATTTTTACCTGCATCAGCGTGCATTTACAGTAATCCGATCACAAGTGGTCAGCAGAGAGGCATTACTGTCTCTACCTGGTACTAATTTGCATTAAAAGACACCTCTTTTGATCAGTTCTCTTTGGATTTCACTGAGAAATTTCCCTCTTATTTTTTTGTCTTGTTCTATCCATTTTTGTGAGAACTAGAATGAATATGTAGGAATAATATTACTAGGTGTTTATGTTCCTAGTATAAAATTCAGTTAGTGGTAGGGAACTGAATTGTATCCAAGTACACATTGATGCACTTTTTTTAATATTGGGCCCAACACATTCAAGTCACAAACAGTTGCACAAGGTCCTATTTTAAAAATAAGGTCAATACTTTTTACAATATTGCACAATAAAGTTCTATTCCTGTGTGTACAGTATTCAAAACCTTTGTGTCTACCTCTGGTCTCCGCTGGACCTGTCCTGGCTGCTGTCCGGAGAGAAAGATCCCGGGATGCTGCAGGCCTCGTCTGAGTCGTCTATCAGGGAAGATTTGTCACTGTCAGAAAACTCACTGCTGTAGTCCATTGGCACCTCAGCATCTGTGCTCGGACTTAATATGTCTGAGAGAGAGATGAGAAAGAGGTCAGAACATTCACACACAAGCTGACTGAAGTGACAAACAATAATAAGTGTTTGCAGATACAGAAGGCACAGTGTAAATTTATTCCTAATGTGTTAATAATGTGGATCCAGACACACTCATTACCAAGTGTCTCTCCTAAACAGTCATTTGGGACCTTGTATGCGCATCGCTTGTGGCAGTTGAACTTGCAGTCTGGAAAACAGAAAAAAAGAAGTGTTATTTGTCATATCAAATCTTAATAGTGTCAAATATGGCTATCCAAAATGCAGCATTTAACATTAGCAAAACACAATGTCTTTTAAGCTAATTTACTGCATATGTAAAAAAAAATTACTGGATTAATTTCAGGATGGAAGATCAAATTATTCTGTGTTAGGACAATTCCACTTCATGTTTTATTAGTGTCCATTTTGTTGTCAATGAAAATGTTTGCTTTATTCACTTTGGTTGGACCCCTTTTGCTTTCAGAACTGCCTTAATCCTTCGTGACATAGATTAAACAAGTTACTGAAAATATTCCTCAGAGATTTTGGTCCATATTGACATGATAGCATCACGCAGTTGCTGCAGATCTGTCGGCTGCACATCCTTGATGTGAATCTCCCGTTCACCAAAATCCCAAAGGTGCTCTATGATTGAAATCTGGTGACTGTGGAGGTCTGAGATGATTTGCACTTTATGCATGATTTGCACTTTATGACATGGTGCATCAGAAGATGGGTACACTGTGGTAATAAGGGGATGGACATGTTCAGCAACAATACTCTGGTAGGCTGTGGCATTAACCCGATGCTCAGTTGGTACTAATGGGCCAAAAGTGTGCCAAGAAAATATCCCCCACACCATAACACAAGCATTGATACAAGACAGGATGAATCCATGCTTTCATGTTGTTAACACCAAATTCTGACCCTACCATCCAAATATCGCAGCAGAAACCGAGACTCATCAGACCAGGCAACATTTTTTTCAATCTCCTATTGTCCAATTTTGGTAAGCCTGTGCAAATTGTAGCCTCAGTTTCCTGTTCTTAGCTGACAAGATTGGCACCCACTGTGATCTTCTGCTGCTGTAGCCCATCCGCCTCAAGGTTCCACGTGTTGTGCTTTCAGTGATGCTCTTTTGCATACCTAACGAGTGCCATAACGAGTGGTTATTTGAGTTACTGTTGCCTTTCTATCAGCTCAAACCAGTCTAACCATACTCCTCTGACCTCTGAAATCAACAAGGCATTTGAGTCCACAGAACTGCCGCTCACTGGATATTTTCTCTTTTTGGACCATTCTCTGTAAACCCTAGAGATGGTTGTGCGTGAAAGACACAGTAGATCAGCAGTTTCTGAAATACTCGAAACAGCTCATCTGGCACCAACAACTATGTCATGTTCAAAGTCACTTCAATTACCTTTCTTCCCCATTCTGATGCTTTGTTTGAACTGCAGCAGGTCGCCTTGACAGTGTCTACAGTACATGCCTAAATGCATTGAGTTGCTGTTGTGTGATTGGCTGATTAGAATTTTGGGTTAACGACCAATGAAATTAAGAACTTGCAGGAACAACATCAATATTGTATGTATATATAT
>CAIGQQ010038083.1:404113-418946 GCA_903798035.1 Danio albolineatus | reverse complement strand
GATAGATAGATAGATAGATAGATAGATAGATAGATAGATAGATAGATTGATTGATTGATTAATTGATCTATTGACAACTTTAAAAAAAAGTTCAGCAAAATATAAACTTGGAATAAAAAAAAATATACGACAAAAATGTGAATTTGCAACATATACTGTATATTGTGATATGACTCACAGTGGCGACATGTATTTAATGATTGCAGTCTGTAAACTAAAATCTATGATATATCTTTCCAAAACAAAAACAAAAACCTGTTCAATAGGATCCAACATCCTGTTTCAACACAAAACATGTCAACACAAAGAAGAAACTCTCAAACCGTTTCATAGAATCTGCAACTTCTTAAACTGAACTTACTGAAGTCTACTGTATGGATAAAAACAAAGCAGAAACAGATGCAGACCAAGAGTCCTGTCAGACATGGTAAACCAGTAATGTTTACGTCTAATACCAGGGTTAAAGTTTAACTTCCTGTTTGTGTTCAAGAGGACAAGGAGGGAAAGTTTGTGGAGCTACAAGGAGCTGTATCTTTGTTTAATGTCCTTGAGTCAGCCTCATACAATCATACGCATTTAAAGCCACTTTCCCTTGAGTCACGAGCAGATAGCTGAGATATAATAACAAAGGTGAAGTGTGTCATGGAAAAAGGTGTAAAGGCCAGATTTACATTCCACACACCGCTGACGTAGAGCAACACACACTGCAGATGCCTGAGATACTGTCTGTTTAACTCACAGCAAATATGGTTTCTTTTTCAGTTTAGCAAATGGTCACAATGATTATCTCTCCTGTGAAATTTATTTATTTTTTAATGTTTTCCCAGTGCAGTTTGCCGTTTAATTATTTTTTTAACACAATAGTTTTAATGACTAGTTTCTAATAACTAATTTCTTTTGTCTTTGGCATTATAACAGTACATAATATTTTACTATTTACTATTTACTACACAAAATACTAGTGTTCCGCATAGAGTGCATTTAAAGGCTTAACTAGATTAATTAGGTTAGCTAGGCAAGTTAGGGTAATTAGGCAAGTCATTGGAGAGCAGTGTTTTTTGTCTGTAGCCAGAAATTGAGAAAATTCGACTTCATAAGGGAGCTATTAATATTGACATGAAAATCTTTAAAAATTAAATCTAAACTTTTATTACAGTCAAACCAAACAACATAAGGCTTTCTCAAGAAGTAAACATGTATTATAAGAAATAAATATGCCTTTTGCCCTGTTAAATATGACTAGCTTTCAGCTAGCAGAATGATTTTTGGTGACAAATCTTACTTTGACACATATTTTGAGAAAATGCTTTCATTAAGAAAAAATAAATAAATAAATAAAAATAAACACACACTTTAATTTGCTGTTATACTCCATATAACTCCACATACAATCCAAAAGCTAAGCTTTTTTGAACAGGGTCAATGGTGCCAAGTGATGATCATCAGTAAAAATGACAAATTTGACCTCTTCGCAACAGGGAAAATCACCAAAAAATAAATAAATGCATGATTATATGATGTCATGGCTTTTCAATGAAAAAATGTGGTTATAATGGAAGTTAATGGGGCAAAAACAGACACCAACAGTAAATGCTGCACAAAAACTAGAAATGCATCAAAAGGCAAGGTTGTTACCATTCCTTTACACATCCAAGACTGTGATAAAACATTTAAAAATCCAGTCCACAACCACTTTTTTTATTGAAGATAAATCATTTTGTGAGTGTGTGTGTGTGTGTGTGTGTGTGTGCGTGTGCGTGTGCATGTGTGTGTGTGTGTGTGTGTGTGTGTGTGTGCGTGTGTGTGTTTCAGTTAAATCCTGTGATTTTCTAAACAATTTAGTAGTTTTGATCAGGACAGAGGTTGATTAACAGATTTTTGCAAAAAAATAAAAATAAAAAAATATATATTAATCTGATGCATTTTACAACAGTTGGTGTGTATTTTCATCCCAAACATAACAAAAGGGTAGTAAATTTGCCCAGGGTGTATCGTTGAGTTTTCAAAGCATTTTCCGAAAATATGCGTGAAAACAAGATTTGTCACCAAAATCATACCTCTAGCTGAAACACGGAACATTTTACAGCAAAAATTAAGACTCAAAACCCCCTCAGATTGGATGAAAACATGCACAACAGTACATAAGGGTTAATTACTTACTTCGTTTCAATCCCCCAAGATCTTTGTTCATCATCAGAGCATAAATTAATCTCAGAGAATTTTTGATTCAGAGAAAGAAGCAGAAATGTTCCACTCAACTGTAATCATATGAAGCTCCAAGAACAATTTTGTGCACCAAAAAACAACCAAAAAAAAAAACGGTAAAACCACTTCCCGTCTCCATCCGCGTAAGCCTGGGTGTTGCTTACTGGTAATAACTCATAATTAGGGCCAGACAGAATCTGCGGACATTTTTTACTATTTCTGCAGAGAACTTTGTAAAAAAAAAAAAAAATTACATAAATTTACACAATTAAATAAATAGAATAAATGATGGGCTGAAAATATGCAAATTTCTGTCCACGCAGATTCCATGTGGGCCTACACATAATGCTTGTAAACATTCAGTTCCTGATGAGAAAGATAACTAAAGACAATCAAAGTCATTTTTACTATTGTTGGTCCACAAAATTGTTCTTGGAGCTTCGTATGATTCCAGTTGAACCATTAAAGTCACGTGAAATGTTTGACAATATTTCTGGTTCCCTGTTTTAGTCTTTGAACATCTTGGAGGATAAGAGAGCTCTCTGATGTCATCTAAAATATCTTCCTTTGTGTTTTAAGTATGAGTGAAAGTCTCTGAGGTTTGGCACAGTTTTCATAACAGAATTATCTTTTTTAATTGGGAGAGAACTAATTCTTCAATAGTCATCAAATTATTTTTAATGACTCTTCATTGATCATAAAATATATAATTAATAGATTGTGCATGCACAATTTACAGTGATAAAGTCACTCCCAAATAAGAGTAAAGAGTTAAGCCATGTGAAAAATCGTCTCATGTCTAGAAGAGCCCAGCAACTAATGGAAAATGAGTTAGAGAAGAAATACAACTGCATGACTTAAATTTCTCTGCAGCATTTTTCCATTGAAACTAATTCCACTCGCAGAAAATAATGCTGGGAATGCGTAACGAAACATTCATCTCGACAAGCAGTGTCACGTTAAAAAGACATAGAGTAATACTTAAAAACTGAGCTGCTTTTGTTTTCGTAAAAAGCACTATTTAAAATTAATATCAGCCAGTGCTGATAACAGACAGCATAATAAGTACTGTCAACAGAGCTCGAATATTAATTTATTTAAGCTGTAACTGACATCATAAAAACAGCACTTTCAAGCCGCTCTTCGAATGCACAGAGACGACAACAAACAACTGGAAGTGGGAGGCGTTCTGTTGGTTGGATGCAAACACACGCACACACGCTCACACACACAGTGATTTCATTAAGTCCACAAACTCAGTTTCTGTGCTGGCCGAGGCTGAGGTAACCGCTCGGAAAACAAAACAGCCTTTTTTTTAACCGAAGTGAGTGGTAACACGAGAGGAGGGTCTAATGGAGTCTGTAGAGCTCCAGCGGCTCGAATTGGCTTTTGTGGGCCAGGCATCAGTTGGGTGATGAGGCAGGTAAAGCCAGCAGAAATGCCATACTGATCCCCAGAGCCCACAGACTGAGAGCAGTGACGGTGGATGGAGGGACTGTTCAGAATTCACTGGTTCTGCAGTTTTGATGATTCCCATTCATGCGTCGAAAAGAAAATTTTGTAAAAGATTAAAATGGTATTTCCAGACCATTTGGTAAAAGTCTGTTCACACAAAACTCGCCAAAATATAAATTCATACATCATTGATGTGGTGTTAAATAGCATTAAAAAAGGTTCTTTGGCTCATAAGGAGGTCCACGCGAAAATTACTTATGTAAATTTCAGTTATTGTATTAACTAAAATGCAAATGTTTATATAATTCATTTATAATGTAGTCTGTAAAGCAATATATTCTCTCTTATGAGAGATAAACAAATGGATCTTAGATAAATGTTGGAAGTAAATATTTTTCATTTCATTTTTGAAGTAGTTAGTTACAACATGACCAAAATCATTCTGCATAAATCAGCAGATTTTTCACAAAATTATGTATAGAAATAAAGTAAAATATACGCAGGTTCTGTCTGGCCCTGCTTATAACTATATTGGAGAATCGTATTAAGTGCTACACACTGCAGTGCCTGTATATTTAAAGATGGACCACATCAAGGCCCAAACCCAGTTCTATTTTTGTACCCCTACCCCTTCCCCTTGGCCCTTACAACCGAGGGTTAAGGGGAAGGGCTTCAAAACTTACCCCTAAGAATTGGGACAGCACTTCAACACCTGCACACGTCATCATATGCCATCGCAATCTCTTGCTTCATATGAAATCAGACGGTCACGACAGCTGTAGTTATTCCAGTTGTGTTTTTTTTACGCAGCGGATGCCCTTCCAGCCACAACCCATCTCTGGGAAACATCCATACACACACATTCACACTCATACACTACGGACAATTTAGCCTACCCAATTCACCTATACCACATGACTTTTGGACTTGTAAGGGAAACCGGAGCACCCGGAGGAAACCCACGCAACCACGGGGAGAACATGCAAACTCCACACAGAAATGCCAACTGCCCCAGCCGGAGCTCGAACCAGCAACCTTCTTGCTGTGAGGCGAACATGCTACTCACTACGCCACCATGGCGCCATTTTGGTTATTATCTTCAGGAAATCACTGAAGGCGTATATTATGTTATCATAACGATCTAATGTGGCAATAAGATCGGAACTGTACTGTGCATTTACTCTGTGGCCATACTCATCTATGTAACACACGAAAACAACATTAACATTATAGCAGACACTGTAAAAAGTTCATTCCCAGCCACTAGACATTACTGACAGGGTATTCAAGTGTCATCGTGTGTCAGAATGTTGTTACGATTATGGACTACAGATCGCGAAATTTAGCGTTTTTTTTTGTTTTTTTTATGACGGTAAAACACAAACGCGGTTATGAATATATTAAAACATATGTTTGTTTGTCGTAAAAATTCGTAATAATGACAAAAAAATACTAAATTACTTACTTCCTTACCTAAATTAATTACTTACTTACTCTCCTTACTTCCGGGTTCAGTTGTGGCAGGTGTATTCTGGGAAATTTTCTTAACCCTCCGTTTTAAGTGTGGTCCTGAAAAATCTTTGGTCGAAGGGGTGTATACCTCTTGCCCTTAGCCCTACGCCTTCAAGCTAAAGAGAATTGGGACACCACTACTCCTTGATGTGAACGTGCAAAACGAGGGGTAGGGGTAAGGGGAAGGACTAAGGGGTAGAATTGGGATTGGGCCCAAATGACAAAAAAAAAAAAAAAAAAAATTCTGGTATACACACGTATGAGCCATCAAGTTTTATATTTACTTCTTAAGGCGGGCTATTAATTTTAATGTTTTATTCCCAAATAAACATTGATCATTGAAAATAAAAAGATGCTCAACATGAAGTTTGAGACTAAAACTTGGTAGTTCTTAAAGGGGATCAAATTTGGCCATGTGACGAGCAAGAATGAACCTCATTGGTGCTTGAGCATCAAGCAAGCATGATTGGTGCTTGAGCATCAAGCAAGCATGATTAAGTTCTTATTTATTCATTCATTTGAAGTCCTTACAGACCTCAATGAAGGGACAGAAACATGTATATATCTCAGATATGTTTCAAAATATATATTAATTTACGTTAAAAGTTGAAGAAAATTCTTATGGACATGAATGTAAAGAAACTATTATTGGGTTAAAATAACCTTAGGAAATCTAGAGTGTTTTGACCAATATATTGATATTATATCTGATAAAAGCTTGACAAACCTTTTGACATCAAAATTTGTGTGAGCAGAGATCAAGATAATGCATGTCAAAAAACATTCATTCATTTTCCTTTGGCTTAGCCCCTTTATTCATCAGGGGTCACCACAGCAAAATGAACCGCCAACTTATCAGGCATATGTTTTACACAGTGGATGCCCTTCCAGCTGCAACCCAGTTCTGGGAAACACTCATTCACACTCATACACTAAGGCCAATTTAGTTTCACCAATTCACTTATACCACATGTCTTTGGACTGTGGGGGAAACCGGACAACAAACTCCACAAAGAAATGCCAACTGACCAACCCGGGACTCAAACCAGCAACCTTTCTGCTGTAAGGCGACAGTGCTAACCACTGAGAAACCGTGTGGCCCCAATTCTAAATCATAAATAAATTAAAAGACCCATAAATCATAAACTATGGGGAAGAGCAAATTAATAGGTTGTTTTTATATTGTTAAATATGCATTAATTACCAATGCTAGGCAAATCTTAAGTCTATCTTGATATTGTAAAACAAAATAAGACATACATTAGCACTGTTAAAGTCTGTCTTATGTAACTTTTGCATTTTGTAAAGATTAAATTGTAATGTAAAGGTATTTTTTTAACCCAACACTTTCAATTACTTTGATTAACATGCAGTTACTTTATTTACCCAAAAACATTAACTAATCCTATCCTTGTATGCTAATTAATTAATTCCTGTATGAAATAAATGCTTTTAAAGTGTGTTGAATGCAAAAAAAAATGCACTTTTAGTTCTTTTTCACCAAGTATGTAATGTGGTATTGAATGATTCCCATTTTATTACTTGCTGTAACAAATTAAAAGGCTAGATAGTAAATGCTTGGATAGTAAACAAAAAAATGGTAAAATTGGGTAAAATTTGAACAACAATGGGTTCCTTTTTTTCCCCACTTAAATTTAAATTGCATTTTTTTGAACCCAATGATTGGATTTGTCCATATTTAAATCAAACACTGGGTTACACCAACCCAGCATTTTTTAACATTTACAGACAAAAAGCATGCACACGTAAATACTGGCCTGTCAATGTGAGTGGAACCAGACTCTGTTCTCACCCTGAGATCATGTATTTACCCACAGTGGTAACCCACCCATTTAACTTTCTGCAGCAAACTGGCTTGGAAACACACAACACAAACCTCTGTTCTCACACAGACACACACTGCTCCACCTTCTCTATATTCACATATGCACTCCACCCAAGCCTGATGTTCACGCCACCCTGCATTGCAGTGGATCCAGACTCCTGATTCCACTCGTTCATGCTCTTTCCAGGAGAAGCTAAGCTGCTTTGATTTGCATTACCATACAAAATCTCCATTCTTCCAAAGAAGCCAATTACAAACCACGGTTGGTCTGAAAAGAATTTAATCCTAATGGGATTAATTACATGCCGATTTGCTCACAGCACGGCATTAAACAACACATTTCAAAAGCAAAAAGTGTGCCGAAGGTAGAGTTTGTGTGTCTGTGTGCTAAAATGAATGAACATCACACTTGCTGTTATCGAGCACTAATCAACACACACTGAATACAAAAGGTAGTCCAAAAAATAATGTTGAAGATTGGGAAAAATTACAACAGCCTGTAATTTTGGGCATAGTGTTGCATTTAAAAACCCTGGTAAGCATTTAGCAAAGGCTCTTTCAACCAACAATAACACTCTAGTGTCATTATAGCTACTTTTTGGTAGTTTTGGTTACATTTTTACTCTGCAAAAAGTGATTTTTGTCTTGTTTCTAGTCAAAATATCTAGCCAAGAACAAACCAAAAATATTGCCTTTATTTCAGAAATAGCAAGTCAAACTTAAAGGAGTTTTTTCTTAAGGGGCACCTATGATGAAAACCAACTTTTTTGTAAGCTGTTTAGACAGAATCGTCTGTATGTATAGTGTGTCCAAAGTCATATTGGAGCGATATATAAACCCAACAAGTCTCCTGAAGTCTCCAAAAATTCCTGAAGTGCTATTAAAATAGGACCCAAATCCCAGTGATTTTGAGGCCCACCGCAACGTCAGGTAGGAGTGCGGTTTTCCCTGTCGATTTAATTGATTTACAGATGCCATGTTGCTATGATGACATGTATGTACATGTCTGCAGAACATTTTTTATTTTTTTTTGCAAAGAAACTGGGATTAAAACATGTTAAAACTCTATGAGTTCAAAACGTTTTTAAAACGGAGCATGTTTGTAATAAAGAATAGGTCCTTCTTAATCACTATAATCACCACGGCAGCATGGTGATTATAAATAAATTACTTGATGGGTATTTTGAGCAGAAACTTTACAGACCCATTCTGGACACACCGAAGTCTTACATCTTGTAAAATGGGTAAATAGGTGCCATTTAAAGCAAGTCAAATAAAATGCCAAGGGGCTAAGTGAAATAATCTTGTTTTCTCTTTGAAGGCAGATTACTTTAATATATTGTTTCTGAGAACAAGAGAATATTTTTTGCTAGTCTAGAAAAAAAGCTAATTGATTTGTGGATTTTTATTAATCTTAAATATTAATAAAGAATGTCTCAAAATTCAAACAAAGCCAGCAGTGTAGTTTCAAACAAAAAAAGTAAATTCACACACTCGCATCACCTGATCCGCAAATGCGAAACTTACTTTTCGCGCACGTAAATTAAGATGCGTGAATGCAAAACATAATATTTGTTTTCACGAACATGTTTTTGTTTGCACAAATCTTTAATTCACAGACTCAGGTGGAAAGCTATTCGTGTGTGGATGTAAAACTGCATATACAACATTAATAGAGCACGTGGATGACAGAACATGCGTTTGCAAATAATATTGATACTAAATTCATCCCATACTGACTTGGATGTCCAAAAAAATTTTTTAAACTGAATGAGAGAGAAAACCGAGGCAATTGTCTTTTGACCATTAGCTGTCTCTGGCAGCTTAAATCAAATGATGGGCAGTTTATCTGATTATGTAAATCTATCTGTAAAATTTAGGTATCGTCTCTGACTCTGCCCTGCTATTTGATAAGCAGGTAAATGCAGTAGTTAAATCATGCTTTTTTTCCAGTGGAGATTACTGGCCAAAGTCAAAGGCTTTCTAACCCCTGCTGAATTTGAGAAAGTAATACATGCATTTAAATCTTCACGTTTGGACTACTGCAACTCAATTTATGTAGGTATTGGTCAATCCTATATAAATTGCCTACAAGTAGTCCAAAACACAGCTGCTAGATTCTTAATGTCACTTGTAATTCTGAGCACATCTTACTCTCTCTGCACTGGTTGCTGGTATTTTTTAGAAAAGTTAAAATTTTACTCTTTGTTTTTAAGGTTTTAAATGGTTTGGCACCTTCTTATCTATATGAACTTGTCACTGTTAACATACATCTTCTAGATGTTTAAGGTTGTCAAGTCAGAAATTATTAAAAGTTCCCAGATTAAAGTTAAAGAAAAAGGGTGACTGGGCCTTTTTACATTGTGGGCCCCAAATTGTGTAACGGTCTACCTCTCTCTTACAATAATCTGTACTGAATCCATGTTCAAGGAGAAACTGAAACTTCATCTTTTAGAAAAGGCTTTTAATATCGGAGTTATCTGAGCTTGCTGTTTTCTGTTTCATGTTGTGTGTAACAATTTGTGTACAGCACGATGGTCAACAACTGTTGTTATATCATGCTTTATAAATAAAGTCTAAGGGCGTACTCACACTAGGTACAGTTGCCTTGAACCGTGCCTCTCCACCGACAACCTGCACTCACACAGCATTTTGCCTTCCGTACCTAAGCACACTTACTGTATGTCATCGATGATGCGACTATTTAGTTTAACAGAAAGAGAAGCGCTCTCGCTTAGCACAGTGGACATAGCTTTAGTTATATCGTTTCAGATTATTTTTAGTCATTTGGGATGCAGTGACATGCAGTCAAATATTTTGCCAAACAGATCCACATCTTTTGATGTTCATAAATTATCATAAAAGTCATTCCAAGTGCTCCAGGTATTAGGGGGTTTGCTGAAGGTGGCAGCTGATGGGCAGCGAGAGTTTGCGTTTTTAATAAACTATGACAGTTTGTGTTAATTGAAAAGTGAGAATGATTAATAAATCCATATGAAACAGTCCCTTAAAAGTGATTTCATGTCTTCAATCTCACGCTCATGCAAGTTTTGCCTGCACAAGCATACGGTACCAAAGCCCAACCAAACCGTGCATTATTCATTCATTTTCTTTTCAGCTTAGTCCCTTTATTAATCTGGGGTTGCCACAGCGGAATCAACCGCCAACTTATCCAGCATATGTTTTACGCAGCGGATGCCCTTACAGCTGTAACCTATCACTGGGAAACACCCATACACACATTTACACACATACACTACGGACCATTTTAGCTTACCCAATTCACCTATACCACATGTCTTTGGACTTGTGGGGGAAACCTGAACACCCAGAGGAAACCCAAGAGAACATGGGGAGAACATGCAAACTCCACACAGAAATGCCAACTGACCCAGCCGAGGCTTGAACCAGCAACCTTCTTGCTGTGAGGTGGCAGTGCTACTCACTGCGCTACCACTTCGCCCTGAAGTGTAATTATAAAAACTTGAATTCATCAAATTTTTCCATTAGAGACTGGCTATATTCACACACTATAATCACATGACTGTGTTTAAACCCCTAATAAAAGGTGATTTTTGCAAAAATAGGTTATTATATACAGTTAAATTTGAGCTCTACTTAAAATCTAGTTACTCCATAATACATCAGCGAAATCTTTGTAAGGCTTTAAGAATCGGTCAGTAATTTCAATAAGGTTTTGACAAAACAAAACAAACAAAAAAACTCAAATTACATCATCTTTCAAATTATTATTATAATTTGAAAGAAATCCTTCTCAGAATACAAGAAAACTGACAGAGAATATTCCAGTGGTCTACATTTTCACATACGCTCAGTTTTATGTTAAAACACTAGCAATCACAGTGAACTCACACAGTGTTTTTGTTGTGCTGTGGGTGAGCAGTATTGCCCAGAGTAACACAAACCATCTGTGACCTCATAATTAAGCGCCCGACAAGCTGAAAGAGTAATCCAGACACACCTCTGCCCTTAAACAAGCTTGCTTTTGTTACTAAATCCTTTGGTTTTCTCTTTTTCTCTGTCTGAGGAAAGCTAAAATGGTATACATAATAATACTAAACTAAAAATATGGTATACATTCATGATAATAATACTAAAATAAAACAGCAATATTGTCATCTTAGAATTAGAAGAATCTCTGGCATTTTTGTCAAATTAGAGTTATTCACATAATCTTATTAAATGACAACTTTTTTTACATTATGAGATGCTTTTTATATACAGTTGAAGTCAAATTATGTTTAACAGTGCAAGGAAATTTTCACAGTATGTCTGATAATATTTTTTCTTCTGGAGAATGTCTTATTTGTTTTATTTTGGCTAGAAAAAAAGCAGTTTTTAATTTTTTTTAAAGAACCTTTTAGGGTCAAAATTATTAGCCCCTTTATGCTATTTTTTTCAGTAGTCTACAGAACAAACCATCATTATACAATAACATGCCTAATTACCCTAACCTGCATAGTTTAACCTAATTAACCTAGTTAAGCCTTTAAATGTCACTTCAAGCTGTATAGAAGTGCGTTGAAAAATATCTAGTAAAATATTATTTACTGTCATCATGGCAAAGATAAACTAAATCAGTTATTAGAGATGAGTTATTAAAACTATTGTGTTTAGAAATGTGTTGAAAAAAATCTGCTCTCCATTAAACAGAAATTGGGGAAAAAATAAACAGGGAGCTGATAATTCAGGGGGGTAATAATTCTGATTTCAACTGTATAAGTTGTTTACATTGTAAGACTTTTTATTTCAAAACAAAAAAGGTTTTATCTACAAAGTTGAACTTTAGCTTGGCACTATAAAATTCTTTTTGTGAGCCAACATGCATTTTGAATGTACGCAGAATGTACCACTATCAGCTTTCTTTGTGATTCCATCAGACTGCTCCATTGTTAAAAAATTTTATAGGTTAATTGCGAAATATTTTAATTCGTGTATATACAGTCAGTGGAACATTTTTTAGTGTTTCTTGAAATTTGTTAAACAACTCATTTACTCATTGTCTGTTTTCTTTTAAAGTCTTTAAATGTGATATAAAGCCTTAAAGGGCAAATAATTAATTTAAAACATGTAGTCTTAATTACAACATTAAATATTACCATATTAATTACATACAATTAACATCTGCACTGGACAAAGTAGTTAGCACCGCCTTGTATGCTTAATTTGAACAAGAAAAAAATATTCATCCTAAAACATTAAATAAATGTTATAGAAAGCAAAAATGTAACTTTCTGAAGAATCAACTTACTGTTAAAACACCATTCTTTTTATTATTATTAAATTAATAAGCAGGCGGATTGTATTTCTTGAAAAGTAATGCTTCAATTAATGATCTGGCAGGTAGAACCTTATAATTTTTTACCCTAATTTGCAAATTTAAGTGAATTTACACTTAGCGTACATTTAGGGTCTCTGTAATGTTAATAAATGAGAACTGTTACACACATTGTTTGCTATATGCAGGGGTGGCCAAACTTGTTCTTATGAAGGGCCAAAAACCAAACTTTATTCAGGCTAGTGGGCCAGAGGTAAATATAGTTGCCATCAGTAATTTCGTAATTTATTTAAAAATAACTAGAAAACATTGTTTTATATTAACTAACACAGTACAATATTTTATACATTGTATAATGAACTTATTACAGTCAAAACTAAAACAAGCTCATTTATAACATTATGGAGTTACATTAGTTTTTGCCCTTTGCTCACCAATGTCTTCTGCATCGTCCTCTATTTGTCGAGTGGCACTATTTATGCTTTACAAACTCAGATTCATTTACATTTAATTCAAACATTTCATTTCATTTAAGTTTGCCTTTTTGTTGCTCAGCAATAAAACAAACAAACAAGCAAACAAACAAACAAAGGTTACTTCAAATTAGCAATGACGAACTCTGTTAGAGGCATTCGCCCCAACCCTCTTCATCATTCTCAGATGAGATGGTGGGCCAAATTAAAGGTTACAATGGGCCAACTTTGGCCTGCGGGCCCTACTTTGGCCATCTCTGCCATATGGAACACAAAAGCTTTGAAGCCCAATATCTCAAAATCATTTCTAACACAGATAAAACCTTATAATTCCAAGGCGACGGTATGCTAATCACAGTGTACTTTACACGATTGCCTTATTCACTGGCATACACAATAGTTCTGTATTTACATAAAATATGGACGATTTTGATGTGGCATAAAATGTGGCTGACATTTGTTGTAGATATACACCACACACTCAAAAAAAAAAAAGACATTTGTGGTTTGTTCAAACTACTTATTTTAAATGAGCTGAAACAACACAACTCTTTGGGTTTTGGGGAAGACAACTAAATTGTTTTAAGTACAATCCACTTAAATTGGTAAAAACTAATAAGTTAGCATAATTTCCCTCATGTTGTCCCAACACAAATTGATTCAAATTTTATTTAAATATGACAAATTGATTTACAGTGTGTTCAAATTCAACAGCCCATAGTTGTCACGGCACAAATGAGGAATACAGATATTAGATTTCATAATAGCTTACATATGATGAATAGAAAAATGCAGAAGAAAGTGCAAATGTGTATGCCAGAAAATCTCGTCTCCGTAAAGTGATCTGCCGTTGTACTGCAATACCGAGAAACCCATTATATCTGACACCTGGAAATGTGTTTGTGTTTGGTGATGACATTGAAGGATGGTGTAAGAATCATCTTTTTCACATCCTATAATTGAGGCCATTGAATGAACGTTATTATTCAACACACTACACTTTATTTATGTTCCTTCCCTGTGTTTAAAGGGGCTAAACTGTGTTGAGTGCAATTAGCTACATTCATTAATTTTCCTTCAGCTTAGTCCATTATTTATTAGGGGTCGCCACAGCGGGATGAACCACCGACTTTTCTGGCGTATGTTTTACACAGTAGATCCCCCTCCATCCGCAACTCAGTACTGGGAAACACCCATACACACTCACACATACACACACACACTCAAAACTTTGGTCAATTTAGTTAATCCAATTCATCTACCACATATCTTTAGAATGTGGGGGAAACTGGAGCACCCAGAGGAAACCCACACCAACACAGGGAGAACATGCAAACCATACACAAAAATGTCATCAGGGATTCGAACCAGCAATCTTCTTGCTGTGAGCCAACCACTGAGCCACAATGCCGCTCTTGATTTAGTAACAAAGTAATGTAATGTGATTACTTAAAAGTAAGGTAAAGGGGTTACTTTTCTGTTTTGGTTAATTATAGTTAAACACTTGCCTTAATGAGGCGCCACGGTGGCATAGTGAGTAGCACGTTCGCCTCACAGCAAGAAGGTCGCTGGTTCGAGCCTCGGCTGGGTCAGTTGGCATTTCTGTGTGGAGTTATAAAGATATGCGGTAGAGGTAAATTGGGTAAGCTAAATTATCCGTAGTGTATGTGTGTCAATGAGAATGTATGGATGTTTCCCAGAGATGGGTTGCGGCTGGAAGGGCATCCGCTGAGTAAAACAAATGCTGGATAAGTTGGCGGATCATTCCGCTGTGGCGACCCCGGATTAATAAAGGGACTAAGCCGACAGGAAAATGAATGAATGAATTGCCTTAATGTACAAAAATTCAACAGTTCTGTTTGAATTCATTCAAAGACTATATGTTTTGCATAAATATTCTAGCATTCAACTAAAGAAGAACATTTACCAAGACAAATATGGTGTCGAATTTGTATGTTCCAAGTGTGTTTCATACATTCATTCAATCATTTATTTTCTTTTCGGCTTGGTCCCTTTATTAACCTGGGGTCGCCACAGCGGAAT
>CAIGQQ010038083.1:368498-389113 GCA_903798035.1 Danio albolineatus | reverse complement strand
AAGAACCGGATCTGAGCCCGATAACATAGACTCAAAGGGCATTGAACGTGTTTGGCCAGTGCCCCCTGAATCTCACAAAAAACCTCACACCAAGAAACAGCCTTGACCAAATTATAAATAAAGCTGGTAGAGAATTACTGCACCTCTGTCGAGCCTCAGGCCTGTACTTACTTAAAGGCAGGACCAGAGGGGACTCGTTAGGGAGGTTCACATGTTGTCCAGGTTTTGGAGCTAGTGTATGCTATGCTATCACTGACATAGAACCCTCCTTTTACAGCGCACTGTCATACAACAAACTCCGCTCTCTGACCATAACCAAATTAACATTTATATTAAAACACATCACACACCAACACAAAACACACCCAAAACCTGCAAAATGTATCAAATCCAACCAAGAAACATATAGGCTTCAGATAGCACAGACAAATTTATTCAAGTCCTCAATTCTGAAGAAATAAAAACTCTAAATCACAACATTCATTAACAAAAAATTTTAAACAACTAAAGATGGTGTTATTTACCAGAGATGGGTTGCAGCTGGAAGGGCATCCGCTGCGTAAAAAATATGCTGGATAAGTTGGCGGTTGATTCCGCTGTGGCGACCCCAGATTAATAAAGGGACTAAGCCGACAAGAAAATGAATGAATGAAGATGGTGTTACTTCAGCAATAAATAGCATGTAAAACTGAATTAAAGAAGAAAACTAAAACAAATAGTAAAAACAAAAATGTCAAATGATGAAAAATGGTTTGACTTGGACTGCAAAACATTAAGAAAGCATCTAAGAAAATTATCTAATTTAAAACATAAAGAACCAAACAATGCTGAGTTAAGAACCAAATACTGTTCAAAACTAAAACAATACAAAGACACAATAAGAGCAAAAAAGAAACACCATCCGAACAGAAGATTACAAGAAATTGAACATTCTATAAACCAAAATCAGTTCTGGGATATGTGGAATAATCTGAGCATGACAAAACCACAAGACCTGCCAATACAAGATGGAAACATTTAGATAAAACATTTTGACAATTTATATAAAGAAATCCCTCCAAAATAACTCATCAACAATCATGACCAAATCAAACAAAATCTCCACAGTTATGAAAACACAATTAAAAATAATCAAAACCCAAATGACTTCCCAGTTTCACATGAAGAATTGGTGAATAAAATCAAAAGTCAAAACTGCAAAAAAACTGTCCACTCTCCACACTGGAACACACGCATGGATCTCATCGGCGTGATGCAGCTTAAAAAATTCGTTTCAAACCGGAAGAACGAATTTGCTCGAAATAACGCAAAAACAACCAATTTTCACTCTTTAGCAAAATATGTGTCCTAATAGTGTTTATAGCAGTGTGGGACACATTTATGACTGTCAACAGCTCAGAAAATGTGTTTTGGTGTTTCGTGACCCTTTTACGAACACAGTGTCCTGAGCCCTAGCCCTCAAATTGTCTTTCTTCCAAATCATAGAACTACTGACCATATTTACACCCTACACACCCTAATCAATAAACACGTGAAACAGACCAAACATGGAAAAATATTTGCTTGCTTTCTCATTTTCAAAAAAGCATTTGATTCAATTTGGCATGACGGATTCTATTACAAACTTTTACAAAGTGGAGTAGGAGGTAAAGTCTATAACGTTATTATATCAATGTATTCAAATAATAAATGTGCAATATGAATTGGCGACAAACATACGGAATTCTTCATCCAGAAAAGAGGAGTACGGTAGGGATGCAGCCTGAGTCCAACACTGTTCAACATTTACATTAATGAATTAGCGGTGCAGTTGGAACAGTCTGCAGCCCCTGGACTCACTCTACAAGACAGAAACAGTTTCTGCTGTAAGCAGATAATCTGGTGCTGCTGTCCTCCACCCCACAGGGACTACAGCAGCACCTGGACATGCTCGAGAACTACTGCCAGAACTGGGCCCTGGCAGTAAACCTTAAAAAGACCAACATTATGGTCTTTCAGAAGAAGCCCAGATGTCATCTAGGCAGCACTGCCCTACAGCACACGATGCAGTACACTTACCTTGGCCTGACCATCACTGCATCAGGGAGCTTCAGTATGGCAGTGAATGCTCTCAAAGATAAACCTAGAAGAGCTCTATATGCCACTAAAAATTCCAAAATATTGAAATTACAATTGGTATTTGGTGTAAAATATTTGATAGTATAGTTCAGCCCATTGCGCTGTATGAAAGTGAGGTATGGGGTCCACTCAGTGACCAGAGCTACACTTGATGGGACAGAGATCCAGCAGAAGCCCTACACACAGAGTTCTGCAGAATAATCTTAAAATTACAAAGAAGAACACCCAATAATGCATGTAGGGCAGAATTAGGCAGACTCCCTTTGATTATTAATATACAAAAAAGATCCCTCAAATTCTGGATGCATCTGAATTCCAGTCCCACAGAATCGTTGCATTTCAAAGCTTTTCAAAGCCAAGAACTGAACCCCAAAACGAGTGCCTTGGGCCAGCTGGTGCTGAGACTGACTAACCTGACCAGCTCTACTGACTCTGACCAGCACAGCACTGCGTCTCACACAAACATCAGAATCAATCACATCATCAAACAATCTAAACATGTATATCTGGAACATTGGGCAGAAGAAATTAAAACACAAAGTAAACTGAAACTCTATTGGACAATAAAATCAAATTATGAATTGGAAGAATATCTCCAGTGTTAGAGACACAAAGCAGAGGCAGATCCTGACCAAATACAGGCTCAGTGAACACATTCTGGCCATCGAGACCGGCAGACACAGAAAGAGCTGGAGACCCACAGAACAGAGTGTGTGTTCACTGTAGTACAGGCGAGATCAAGACAGAGGTGCACTTTCTCCTTCACTGCCAACACTTTAAATCAACCTGAGACACATATTTCAGCAAACTCACCAACTACAGAGAGAACTTTCTGAACATGACTGAAGAGGAACAGATGAAGATTATTCTAGGAGAGGGACAGACAGCAGCACTGGCTGCCAGATATGTGTGGATGTGCCACAGTCTGAGAGACAGTAGATAAACCCATTTATGCATGTGTGTGAGTCATGTACTATATGCATTACTGTATGCTTCACTACTGTCTACCACAGTGACCCTTTGTCTGTGTTTGTTTAGATGTTAAACACTGTGGTCTGAAATGTTCAAGTTGTTATTTCTTACATTGCTTATTTTCATATTTTTTATTTTGATGTTATTGTAGTTTATATTTGTCCTCCTACTTCAAGCTTTGGCAATATTGTAACATTTACATTCATGCCAATAAAGCACTTCTGAATTGAGATAGATAGATAGACAGACAGACAGACAGACAGGCAGATAGACAGACAGACAGACAGATAGATAGAATAAAATAATACACTTATGTATGCGTGTACCCATTTGATTATTAAATGATGTCCTTTCTTATTAAGCCTTATATTTGAATATACATATATATTTTTATTCTATTAAATCCTCAATTGAACTGATTGTGGAAAATGGCTATCGCTAGCAGAGATGTCACACTGCTGGCAACTGTCACATTTCCATGAGAATGTGATCTGTTGATATTGATGTGTTTTGCTTGTTATATTACTCTCGTCACTGTAAGGATTGGCTATGTCTCTCCATGATAATAAACCCTGAAAATTGTTATGGAATTCCATGAGACAAGACCACGAGAATGGTCAGGCATTAAAACAATGAACTGGCTAATCGAAGAAGATCAGAAAACCAGCTGTTCATCTGTTCTATTCAAATCATCCTGAGCTCTCTTCCTGACTGTATGTCCTTGCTACATCAGAGTAGACCATTTACATTTCACATAAAATGTTCAAGGTTTTAACTTGGTGCATCTTGTAGTTTTATATTCATGTTTGGTATCATTTTAAATGTCTCTGTGTGATTGGTAAAGTGGTCTTAAGGTCATTGTAATATTTCACTGGCATTTGTTGAATTTGGTTTTAACTTTGATGAAATCTCTGCCAGATGCTCCCCCTCCAGAGATGATTAACACATCAATACACTAGGCAAGGGTCACTGTGACGCCCTGTTGGGTATTTAAGGTTAAGATTATGTACAGATTGGGGGATTCTGTAACCAGAAGACCCCGTTGCAACGTACAAGTTTGTGGGCTCAGTCCCAGAGCTTGTATGTTGCAATGTCTTTCTACATGGTCAGGTATTAATCTTAAGCTCTGTTGTACAATCTGAATTGGCTTATCATGTATAATTATGTGAATTGGAATGGAAAATCTTTGCCTGACAAATAAATGTACAATTCTTGTTTAAACTCTCATATTTCCTGACAATCACTGACTTAATATGATATAATCTAGTGGCTAAATCAAACTCTCTTTAGGTATGAGCATTCAAATTATAATAAATTGGAGTCAGATTAAATTCGGAGTTGGAAACAAATTAAAATACGTTTTCATAAGTAAAAATATTTCTTTTCACATGGGCTAAAAGGCTTACATGCATTTAACTTCACCCATACTGTTAGCTTCGTCGTTGGGCTAATACATGGAACCTTACATCACATACTGTGAGTATTTACTTACTGCCAGAGATGAGGTAAGTGCCTTTAGGGTCTGTGGCAAGACAGGTTACAGCATCCAGGTGAGCCACCATTGAATGAATCACTTTTCCTGTGGAGAGAGCAAAATGAAAAAAGATTATGTCATGCAGGATAGTTTTGATACATAATATTGTTTCTGATAGGTCAGACATTACATGGTCTGGCTGAACCGATAAGATAATGTTACGCTTCTAAATGCAGCTTTTTTTAACTTCAATCATGAGGTAACTGCAGGAAAGTCATGAGTTTATGACAGCCTAACGAATAAGTAAAGCATTACAATGTTGTTAAAAGTGTCATAATATGGAAATGAGTCATTAAAGGGATAGTTCACTCAAAAATGTATCTCCCTCAAGTGGTTTTAAACCTTTATGAGTTTCTTTTTCTGTTGTACACAGAAGAAGATATTTTGAAAAATGTTAGAAACCTGTAACCATTGACTTCCATAGTAGGGAAAACAAATACTATGGAAGTCAACTAGTAATGTAACAGATCACAAATCTCACGGTTCGGATCACATAATGTTTTTTAGTCACGGACCATCGGACCATTTTTCGGATCAGCCAAAAAGGGGAGGAGACAAATTACAAAAACAGTACTGCAAGACATTTCTGGTTTTACCAAATAGATCTCAGAAGATGTCATTTTATTAAAAATAAAAATGTTAAAATAATCAGCTGAATAAAAATAAATAGTAAAATATCCAGTACTGTGAAAATTTACTGTTACTACTACTGTTGCTGCTGATAACGCTAAATGTAGAAATCTAACATTATACTTTGTACAACCCATATTTATTTTTAGTCTCATTTTCAATAAATGATTCAGTCAGGGTTCATACACATTTTTAATACTAAAATTTAATGACTTTTTCATGACTTTTCCACGACTTAAGTAAATTTTCATGACCTAATGTTTCATTTAATGTCTACGTATACATGGTAAATAATAAGAAAAATAATGCATGGTCAAAGTTATTCAAGCATATCATAAAACATGCAACACTTAGTTTAAATTAATCTTTATATCTATGTAAAATTTATTCAGATAATGTTCACACAGCATTAATAATGTACGTGAGAGCATGTGTTTGGCCATGGACAGAAAAGAAAATAACTAACCTATATAAAAGTATACAGATATTTGTTTACCTAATTTCCATGACTTCTAAACTTTGTAGGTTTTTCAGTTTTTTCAAAACTTTTCCAGGCCTGGAGAATGCCTTGTCAAAATTCCATGACTTTTCCAGGTTTTTCATGACAGTATGAACCCTGTTCAGTTATTTACTCATAAAAGTTCATGTTTCATTGCTAGATGTGTCCTTTTTGAAGAATTATTCAGTGGCATATTTTTTATGGCTAGTTGTCGCCACCTATTGGTTAATGTAATTGCTGCCTACAGCTTTCATTTTTGAGCTTCAAGTTAAATGCATATGATAGTGATTTTAATTTTCACCATAAGCATCAGTGGTTATATCTAAACTATAAACTGTTATCCCAGTACTTCTGTTTTATTTGACTTTTTGTAAAAGACTGAATCTTTCTTTCTGCGTTTTCAGATTTGAATGCAGTGATTCAAAGGAATAAAAAACATATGCTTCATTTATAATTTCTGCTCTGTAGGTGTTGAGATCCCGAACTTTTAATGATTAATTGCGCAGCTTACACAATGCATTAATGCAGACTTAACAAGAAGTGACAGAAAAAACCTTTAATAACCTAAGAAACCCAACACATCCCGAATAACCTACCACAACTACTTCTATCATCATTATATTCTACAGAAAAAACTAAATGCTTTCATGCATGTGATTTGAATGACGTGAGAGGTGATCTCTCTCCAATTGTTACAAATTTAGGATTAATCTACTAGTAAATTTTTTTATTAATCTGCAGGTCAAGTCTGTACAAATCACAGATCAAACGTGATCCATTTCCCCCCTAAAATTAACGGTTTACATCTTCTTTGCTTTCAACAGAAGGGAGGAAGGTTTGTGAGAAGAGAATAATGAGATCACAAAATGTTCTGTTTTCTGTGAACTATCCCTTAAAATGATTAGAGTCACTTTAAAATTTTATTAAAATGCAACCAAAGAAAGAAACAACGTTAGACAACTGTGAAAAATGGTTAATATAGTTAACCAAATCTAAAACCTTAAAATTATTAAAAGGAAGAACCCAAATAAAGAAATTAATCAGAATCATTACAATCTCAACTTGATCTGAACCTGTGAATATTGTTGAGTTAATATTAACATTATAATTTAATTATTTGACAATAGTTTAGATCAAACAGGTTTCAAATCACCAAAAGTCATGATTTAAAGTGTTTCTGCTGCAAGAAAAGGTTGAAAAACGTGAAATCTATATTAACCTCACTGGACGAACAGTCAAGCATCCACACAGCCACAACAAATCAACAAAAACAACCTAATGTGCCTGAACACAAAGCCACAGGTATCGCTCGACAGAATTCATGCTTCCTGTCCTTTTTCTGCACAGGCTAATCTTTCACACCAGCAATGTCATCCTCTTCTCTTAAAGTGTTCTGACTTTAGAAACTGGCGAGTAAAGGTTGGCGCCTGGCACAGATTCAGTTGAGGTTTATTTAATTTTTTTTACACCGGAGGTTGTGTTTTTTTTTTTTTTTTTTTACTGCTTTTGGAGGTCTGTTGTGATTGCACGCTAGCGGAGTCAAATAGCCTTGCTGGTGTATTTACAGACCCGACAGAGCACAGCTGGAAAATACACAGCATTATTATGAGCAGAAAAACTGCTCTCCACACAGAAACAAACACACACATTGGGTTTTCATGTTTTTATACTGTACCCCTAACTCTACGCTCCCCACCCCCCCCCCCCCCCCCAAAAAAAAAAAAAAAAAAAAAAAAACATTTTGCACTTTTACATTTTCACTCTGGATGATTTGAGCCGTTTTCCTCATGGGGTCCAAAAACATTTTCCCACAAGGTCAAAAATGACTGGTATTGCTATACTTGTGGGGGCATGATGAATACCAGAACACAGACCTGTCTTGTTGTCCAAGAAGCGTATGGTGCGGTTCTCATGGGCTGTAATGGAGATTGGTTGGGACGGATGACTGACCACACGGTTGATCAGCTCGCTGCCTGGAAGAGACATGAAGAAAAATAGTATTTTAGTATTAACGGGCAGTAGATAACAAATCCATTTGAAATTGCATTCACAGCTTCACAGACCAGCAATCTTATTTTTGTAACATTTGAATTATCTGAATTGAATCTGAATTATATTACCCATTACATCATATGATATTATGATATATCCATATTTTACATAATATATCCATAATATATATCCATAATATATATCCAAAATTTAAATATACATAATAACATATGTTGAAATATATAATTATATTTATATATATATATATATATATATATATGAAGAGTTTGATTGAAAAACACGATAAATGCCATTTTTTGACATTTGCATTTTATGATTGGAAATCACTGTTCAGATCTAGCATAATCTATGTGTGAATTGCTGCCATTAACACAATTTAAGAATGAACATTTTAGGCCTACTACAAAATGTATTTTTTCACAAAACGCGTTATCCGCAAGCGGCAACCTCCCACTCTCCCTCGGGAAGCCAATACGGAAGTAACTAAAACTGCAATTCATCGAAATTCCGCTAGTCCTGGCTCCATAATAAAACAAATCTCTAATGAGCCCACTGGTGAAATGGCCACCTTTACAGCAGAAAAAAAAGGTGTTTACAGCCTGGTACAAAGAACGATTTTGGTTCATATAGCTAATATTACCCTTCATGACAACTGTGAGCGGGGTTTTTTTTATAACTCATCCGTTTGCTTTATATTAAGCTAAATTAAGTTTGCATAATTAAGGGCGTGGCCACTTGAGTGACAGCTAGTCCCACTGGTCGCCGTCATGTCACCTCAGCTGATTCCGGCTGATTAGCCGCTGATTTCGGCACATTCATCGTATTTTTGTGTTGTTTTATATGGCTTTACACAGTAAGTTGCCTTTTGGAATTATTTCCTGCAATTATCAGATAATATGGCATGCTGTATGCAGTTAATTGTGCTCACAAACCATTCACGTGGCCTCCGTTTCCCAGGTGAGTGAAATTATATACTTATGCCATCTCTATAAATGTAATTGCTTTATTTAGGATAATTTATGATTTATAATGTTCTTCAGAACTCTAATGGACTCCAGAATCTTACAGATTGATCAGCTGTAGTCTATAAAACAGTCATCTGAAGCGTTGTCATACAGTGTTCTGCCTGGATTTCATCAATAGTCCTGCATTTACTAACACAGACTATATCTGAAGTATTTGGATGTAATCCGCACTTTCTTCCTGTTGAAAAACGTCTTAAGAACAATGTTAAGTGGCTTAATGTATTACAACAGTGTTTTCAACAGACTAAACACTTTATTGATATAGTGTACAACCAAGCACATGTGGTCAGAACACAAACGAGTCACAGGTAATGAAATATTATGTGTTTCTCCCATAGGAAAGCCCTTAGCTAAATGCCATCATGCGCCCTGTAGCTCCGCGCACGCTCCGCCTCTTTGCCCTTGTTTGGAATGCCTTGGTCGGTGCGATGACGCGCAAACAAAATGGCGACGGTTGGCCATGCCTACTAGTAGCTTCTTTTGGGTTCATCAGAAACCTATGCGTGACGTCACGGATACTACGTCCATATTTTTTTACAGTCTATGGTTATCCACCACACCAGTTTCTTTGCAAAATGCGATATAACAGTTATAGAACTGGACTCGGTGAAACAGAAACTGCGCCATGGCAGCTCTGCCCGCTCGGATCAGGTTTGGTTTTCAGCAGCGGTGTGAAGGAGCCTCCACTCTTTCTGTAACAAGTCACAAGTCGTTTATTTAACTAACTTAATCTTACTTTAACTAACTTACTTTAACTCTTACTATAACTAATCACAATTAGTCCAAAGCTGTTTAAGGATGGTTGAAACGATAAACATCCTGACGAACGAACTCATTCTGCTCTCTCAGAAAAAACAAGGATTTTATGCATTCAGCTGCTCTCTGTTTCACGGAAACCTGGCTGAACGACACCATACCTGACAACGCGCTTCACCTAGGGGGCTATCAGCTGTTCAGAGCGGATCACGGCGAAGAAACAACACGGAAATCGTGCAGTAGCGAGACGTGCTGTTACATCAATGAAAGGTGGTGTACAGATGTAACAGTTTTAAAGAAGATGTGCTGTCCAGATCTAGAAGCACTATTTATTAACTGTAAGCCTTTCTACTCGCTGTGTGAGTTTTGCTCGTTCACCCTCGTCAGTGTTTACATTCCTCCGCATACGCACCTGGCGATACAGAAACTAGCTGATCAGATCACGGAAATAGAGCGACAGCAGCCGGACTCTGTTTCAATCATTCTCTGGGATTTTAACAAAGCAAAACTATCCCGTGAACTGCCAAAATATAGACAGCATGTTACATGTCCCACAAGAGACAGTAACATATTGGATCACTGCTACACCACAATAAAGGTTGCATACCACACTGTCTAACGAGCAGCTTTAGCTCACTCTGACCACTGTTTAATTCATCTTATACCAACCTACAGGCAGAAACTGAAAACAGCCAAACCTGTATTAAGATCTGTGAAAAGATGGACTAATGAAACAGAGCAGGATCTACAAACCTGTTTCGACCTCACTGACTGTTTTTGAAGCTGCTGCTAACTATCTGGATGAGCTCACAGAGACTGTAACATCTTGTATCAGTTTCTGTGAAGACGTGTGCATTCTTACCAAGACTCAACTCATATACAACAATGATAAACCATGGTTCACTGTAAAACTCAGACAGCTATGTCAGGAAAAAGAGGCTGCTTACAGGAAAGGGGAGAGGGCCTTGTATAAGCAGGCCAAACACACCTTGGAAACAGAGATCAGAGTCGCCAAAAAGAACTACTCTGAGAAACTAAGGAGTCAGTTCTCTTCCAGCGACTCAGCATCCGTGTGGAAAAGTTTGAAAAACATCACAAGCTACAAGACACCATCCCCCAGCACTGTAGACAATGAACAACTTGCTAACAACCTGAATGAGTTTTGCTGCCGGTTTGAGAAAATCCCCCACACCCACTCTGAACTGCTCTTCATGCCACCATTAACACCTCCACCACCCCCCGCCTCCCCCATACCTGCACTTCAGTTCAGTGAAGATGATGTGTGCCAGATGTTCCGGAAACAGAAGAAGAAAAAAAGCACCAGGCCCAGATTTTATAACACCAGTGTAAGACTTTGAGTTGAGGTCTTTGGCAATTCAAAGACATGAGCTGAAAACACAGACAAATCGGCTCTTTCCTTCATTTACATCTGAAGTATATCCCAAAACCCCCTCTGTTTTATGCACCCTCTTTTCACATAAAATGGTCACCTTAAAATATGAACTGTTCTATATCAATACAAGTGACTTTATCTATCATGTTTGATATCATTTGAAATGTCTCAGTGCGACTGGTACAATGGTCTCATTCCCTCAGAAATAGCCATAACCAAATAATAAATATTTGGCTTCAGGTATCTTTTACACCACTGCTAAGGGTGTGACCGGGGGGTTCAGAAACCCTCACTGAATGTAAATGCCTTTTGTTATTCAACACACCCCTTCTATCCTTTGGTTTGGATATTCAAGGTTGAGTCCCAAGCTGTTCAGGGTGCTCTTTGTAACCAAAGTGGCCCGTAGTGTGAAGCCCTCTAAAGCTTCACTCTATGTATATGCGAAGTCAGGTATGCATCTTCTAAATCTTGAATTTATCTTTGAGAATTTTATGTTTTGTATTGATCGTTTATGAATTGACTGAATGAATTGGCATAATACACATTTACCTGACTAATAAATTGTTATATTGAATTTATCCTTGTTACTCTGAAATTATTTACTTAGATAAGTTAAGAATGTGCTAGATTCCATGATAGACTAAAAATAACACATGTTAGATGGAAATCCTAGAAATTCCAACTTATTGTTTGACTTTAGCTATGTTATTCGTTGCAATCACTATGGGGGGGGGTCAGAGTAATTTCACTTAGATGAAAGGTAATAGAGTTAGAATAATTTCATTAAAGAATAACTGCAAAGTTTTCTTTAAAAGGTACTAACAAATAATTAAGTCTTAAATGGTATTGACGGTTAACCTCTGATAAAATAATAAATTTAATTAAGTTGTTACATAGATGATTGTAAGAATCAAATGAGATTATTATTTAAATAATGATATCATCTGTCTGTCTATTAAATAGTATTAATCATCAACTTCTATCTAAATGATCAAACTAGTGAACTTATGATGCATTACAGCCAGCGCAAAGTGACAGATTCACAATAAATGAGTAAATAAGAGTAAAAAGTACTATGGGGGGCCAGAGTTAATGCAGTAAGGTGTAGTAAGCCGACGGGCGACACACCTTATATGGTGCTGGTGGTTAACCTCTGATTAAAGATTTCCATCATGATTAAGTTGTTACGTGATTATTTCAATCATGGGGGGCTAGAGCTACAAGTTCTGGTGGTTAACCTCTGGTCATCGTTTGGAATATAATTAAGTTGTTACATAGGAAAAATCGGTAGGAGTTATAAGATTATTCAAATATATACCAAAATATCTCATAAACTGCTAAATTAATAAAGTAATAATAAACTATAAAAAAGGAGTCAGATAAAACGAGGATAAACGTATTTATTCTAAACCATCTTATATTAAAACTGGAGTCAGATATGAGTTAAACTTGAAGTGAATCAACATTGTGCCCTGGAAAAATACAACATGCAAATGAGCCCAACCCAAATAAACCCAAACTTACAGGACTAAATGATTACAGACCGGTGGCGCTAACATCTGTGGTCATGAAGTTGTTTGAAAAACTGGTGCTGGCCCATCTGAAGGACATCACTAAACCCTCACTAAACTCTCTTCAGTTTGCCTACAGAGCAAACAGGTCTGTGAATGTTGCAGTCAATATGGGACTGCATTATGTTTTGCAACACCTAGACAGACCAGGGACCTATGTGAGGATCTTGTTTGTTGACTTCAGCTCAGCTTTTAACACCATCATCCCAAAACTTCTCCTGCCCAAATTAACTCAGCTCCCTGTGCCCACCTCTGTCTGTCAATGGATCAACAGCTTCTTAACGGACAGGCAGCAGCTGGTGAAGCTGGGTAAATCCTCATCCAGGACCCGCACAATCAGCACTGGTGCCCCCCAGGGGTGTGTCCTCTCCCCTCTGCTCTTCTCTCTGTACACGAATGGCTGCACCTCAAAGGACTCCTCTGTTAAGCCTGGTTCATACTCGACGCGTCCGCTAGTTCCATTGAGTGCGCGCGGCAGATATGACGTCATCGCGGAGTTTCTGGATGTTCGCTTTGGGTGCGCGCGACATGATTTCGGCTGGCGGAGCGCATGGAATTTTTTGAGACTCGAGTGAACAGCGCGCGCGGCGCCACATCTGATTTGAGTTGTATATGAATCACTTTAAAGAGATTTTGTCTGAAACAGGTACGAATGTAAAGATATCTTTATGGTCAGTGATCTTAGAGATAACCAGATGATCAATAATTCTTGGCTAGAAATTGCAACAGCAGAGAGAAAGGAGGAAAGTTTTTGTTAAAAGGTTTGGAAAAAACTGAGGGATAAGTTAATTAAAGCCAAAAGAGGCCAACAGAGACACAGGTACCCAATTACAGAATATGTTTTTCCACCAGTTTTTTCACCAGTCACACTGATGAATATATTAAAATTGAATAAAAAAAAAATTAATAGTTACAAAACTATAATGAAGTAACAAATTATTTCTTTGATAACTGGACGGGAATATTTAAACCTATCGGTTCACAACATGATGCTGTTTTTTTAGGCTTTATGGTGATATTGGTCAGGAATGTTGGATTATTATTGCCTTTTTAGCATAAGTAGAGGACAGAAACTAACCAGACAGTAATGTGTGAATTGTGGAGCGGGCTAAATAAATAATAAAAAAAACCCATCTGTATTATTTAGTAAGTGTACTTTTTGCTTTTATTCTTGCCATAATAAAAAATATAATTGGTGAGGAACCCATGTTCTGTTGTCAGTAATATTTTAATACACTTTATTAGGTAAAATTGTCCGAGATATGAACAAAAGCAAGTGATGTATCAAAGTTTGATTGTAAAAAATCTTGAATGGTTACAAAACTCTTTTTAATCATTAAAATAACTTATAAAAATAATAAAAATAACGAGTTTAACAAACATCAATAATATTAATGATACAACGTAGTTCCTGAAACTTTCTTCTTCTTTGTTTTTCTGTCTGACTTCACGGTCAGTTTCATTTAACCGCCCCCTGTCGTTTTACAGAATATCACAACGACGAACGCGGCAAGTATAAAAGTCTCATCCGTTTCGCTGAGTGCGCGCGCATTCTGTGGAGGTGCGCGATGTGGCGCCAGGCGAAAGTATAAATCCAGCTTTAAGCTCCTAAAGTTTGCAGACGACACCACCCTTATCGGCCTCATTCAGGACGGTGACGAGTCTGCTTACAGACAGGAGGTTAAGAGCTGGCTATCTGGTGCAGTCACAACAACCTGGAACTGAACATGCTCAAAACAGTGGAGATGATAGTGGACTTCAGGAGAAACCCCCCTGCTCTCCCCCCACTGAGCATCATACAGCATTGTGGCTGCAGTGGAGTCATTCAGGTTCCTGGGTACCACCATCTCTCATGACCTGAAGTGGGACACTCACATTGACTCCATTGTCAAAAAAGCTCAACAAAGGCTGTACTTTCTTCGTCAGCTGAGGAAGTTCAACCTCCCAAAGGAGCTTCTGAAACAGTTCTACACCTCCATCATTGAATCAGTCATCTGCACTTCATTAACTGTCTGGTTTAGCTCAGCTACCAAATCTGACCTTCGAAGACTATGTCGAATAGTTCGGACTGCTGAGCGAATCATTGGTACAACCCTCCCTACTCTCCAAGAACTGTACTTATCCATAGCGAGCAGAAGGGCTGCCAAAATCACTCTCGACCCCTCACACCCAGCACACTGCCTCTTTGAACTGTTACCTTCTGGTCGACGCTACAGAGCACTGCGAACCAGAACAGCCCGAAACAGAAACAGTTTCTTCCCCCAGGCAATCCATCTCATGAACACTTGATAATAATAATCGTGGAACCAACATCACTACTTGCAATACACTTTTTACACACATACACTTATTTAACAACATACTTTATATGCCAATTTGCACATAACAAATACACTTTTTACACACACACACATACACTTATTTAACAACACACTTTACATGCCAATTTGCACATAACAGCTGCACATATAACGCTGTATATAGTAATATGCCTGTTCATAAACTTGGCCATTTGTATATTTGCATTTAACACTTCTATTTTTTTTATATATTTATTATCGTTTTTTTGTTATCTCTGTAATTCTGTTGCACTATAGAAGATCTGTCACGAAAAAAAATTCCTCGTACGTGTGAACATACCTGGCACTAAAGCTCTTTCTGATTCTGATCTTTGCTTCAAATTACAAAAAACGAATTACCGATTGTGCGAGGCATTTCTAATGCAGCGTCTATGGGACAGGACAGTAAATTTGACGTTATTCTCTCTTCTGGCTGTCATCATCAGTCTGACACAATTTTTTTCCACTGTCTGAAAGTTTTTGTAACACAATCGTGGAGTTTTTCTTTTATTATTTGAGCAAATAAGATTGTAAAAAAATATTTGTTGTATAATTAGAAATAATTATTAAATAAATAAAAATAAATAGAAAGAACAATAATCTCAAAATAAAAAAGTGTAGTGAATAAAAATTGTATGTCCTAACTCATAATGAATTATTATTTGCAAACAGAGACACGCATTTCACACATACGCCCTTTACACATCTTCCTCCAAAGCCCTCCCAAACTGCTACAATATGAAATGGAAATATAAATTTCAATAAATCTTAAAATTATACAAATGTTAATTAATAATACATCACATAAATAATACTACATAACAATCAACGAATTTTCAACCAGTTTTATGGACCACATATGACAATCATTTAACATATAACTTATCGATTCTATTAATTTATTAACAATTCTATTTTCCAAAGCCTTTCAAAATGCATTTAATGTTAAGCAAAGAGTTATTTCTTTCTGGATGTCACTTCCAGCATGAACAGCCTCCTACCATCTTTAGTCTGGGTCTCCAGGACCATGATGCTTTGCTCTGTGTTGAGGTCATAAAGCAGAGTCTCGCCTCCATCGAAAGACACCACAACCTGGGACGGGTCTGCATTTACAAAGGCAACAGAGGTGGGAGTGCCATGTTCTGGGAAAACAGAGAGTTGATTAGCCAAAAAACACATACATTGCAAACAAATAGCAAAAACACTCCTTACCTTTCTCCTTGTTGAAGACAGACATGCACGGGGAAGAATTATGAGGGTCCCAGATGCGCACCGTTCCGTCGGCGGAGCAGGAGGCCAAACGCTGTAGGCTGGAGGAGAAGGCCAATCCCCAGACGGCGTCCTCGTGGCCTGACAGAACACTGCTCTCCACACCAGGATCTGAAGATAACACTGTTACTGAACATCCTGTGCCGTACTGTGTGCGTGAGGCTATTTCCGTTACAAACAGCACCCTCTAGAGGACTGCACAGAAATACAAGCATAAACCTGTCTTTTATAGTGACACTGGATGTGATTTTATCAAACGCAGATTGTTTAGTTTGCATATTTAGGATTGATTAAGGAAACTTTGGTTTATACATTTCAAATCTCAATATAGCCTAGTGTTTGTGAATGTTAAACTGCAACAAGAGTATTTAGACTATTTAGAAAGATTGTGACAAATATAGTACAATTCTCTGTTTAAAAATATATTTTTTCCATTATATTGAGTTGTAAACCAGGTAAAATAAATTAATTAAAATGTAAAATAAAAATAAATAAATGAATAAATCTATTTAAAATAGTAAAATTCTAAATCCAAAAATTACTGCATACTTGAATAAAAACAGAAAAAAGAAAATGCTGCTGTTTTTTTAAGTTAATAAACTATGATGTAATCACATTTTTCTCCATATATGTAAATAATGTAATATAAATATAGATAGATGGATAGACGGGTAAATGGATAGACAGACAGACAGACGTGGACGTGCCATAGTTGTCGTAAGGATCCACATTGAGGTCTGGGATTTTCCATCCACGAACAGTGCCATCCAGACCCCCGCTGAAGCAGGATTCTCCTTCCTCTCCCATAGCCAGAGAAAGAACAGCACCACTAAACCACACACAATCAAAATAAAAATGATACTTAAAATTAAGAATCATTGTATACATTTCAATGGTGAACTTTTTTTTTTACTGATCCAACTATGTGACAAATGGGGAAAGATTAAACCTATTGTGAGCAAAAACTAAATAAATTAATGTCAAGCCTTTTGACACCTAAAAGGACCCCATACATGCGCAGGTCCAAATAACATTAATACACAAAACTAAACATAACACACGACAAAACCCAAAAACAACACAACAGAAACACACAAAATATGAAACAACAAAAAACACAAAAAATAAAATCACAGCACAAAAAATACAAAAAACAAAAAAACAAAAATAAAAATAAAATGACAACACAAAACAAAACAAAAAAAATTAACAAAAAACTAAACAAATCAGAGCACAAAAATCAAGATTTTTGACAGATAACAGGACCGAGTCAAATGTAAACTAGCACATCATCATTGTATAAATAATTTTAAAAATATCTTTCAAATATTTAATAAATAATCTAATCTTGCGATGCGAGTATTGCAGATGCACATATTGCGGTAACGATATATCAAACGATATATTGTTCAACCCTAGTTTGTACTAATAACTATGCAGTTTTTTTTTTTTTTTGCTCCGGAAATGCTCCGGGTCAGAAATGACCTGAATGCATCACGAGGGTGACTGAGTTTTAGACTAGATGATGATTCCGCCTGAAGCACCACACAGTTTGTTAGCCGTGGATCATGTTATGTGATTTTCAGCAGGACTCGCTCACCTGTGCGCTCGGAAAGTATAAATAGGCTCAACGTCCAGCGCTGCATTTCTGCGAAAACACAAACGAGAAGCTCAGCACACAGACACACAACTCAGTTATGGATCAATATTTCTAAATATACTTCCAGAGACACCTACGCTAACACAATTACAGCCACACAAGGAGGCAGTAAAGTACAGGTTGTCTTGGCTCTTACTTTTTGGAGTGCATGGCCTTGTTGAGGTTCCACAGTTTGAGCGTCCCGTCCTCAGATGCAGACAGCAGCACGGCCTGACTGGGGTGAAAGGACAGCGCTCGGATGGCGTCAAAGTGGCTTCGCAGTGTGAAGCGAGGGTTCCACGTTTTCTTGAACTCTTCTCGACTGTCCTGCAACTGAACATGATGCCAAAATTAGCGAAGATTTGTTTACACTTTATAAAAGAAGTAAATATTTTAAAATAGACTATTTTTTCAGTTAAAGGGCATCTATGATGCAAAAAAATCTACTTTTGGAAGCTGTATGGACAGAAGTGTGTGTAGGTATAGTGTGTCCACTGTCATACTGCAGTGATATAAACACAATATGTAAGTTTCGTTAAAATAGGATCCAAATCCCAGTGATTTAAAAGCCCACTTGAACGTGACAGAGTGACGGTTTGATTGACAGGTGTGTATATACATGTCTCCATAGTAACGTGTACAAACATGTCCACAGAACAAGATTTCCAGCTCATTTGCATTTAAAGGCACATGCTACAAAAACAGCTACACCTTGTTCTGAGCCAAGAATTCTGCATTGCACTATAAATATGCTGATGGGTCAAATGATCTGACCTAAGGCTTACCTTACATTATGGAAAAAGGGGTAAAATAGGAGCCCTTTAAAGTTTTCCTGCAAAGCACTTTTTTGATGTGTGACGGCATGTCGAGTATACTTTTGTGCGCACATACAATTAAAAATTCATGTGTAGCACTAATTCACACCTCTGACATATTATTTTCAAATTTTGTTTCAAACAGAGTAAGTTGTGCGAGAGCATCTGGGATCACGGCACATTGCTCGTAATTGTATGCAATATACTGACACTGAAAAGAAAAAACTGTTATATTTAGTCATTATTTTGGTTTAATGTGCACACAAATTATTCTCACAGCTTCATAATATTGTTTTAACCACTGAGAAACATGGACTTTTTTGATGATGCTATTTGGTTCCTTTTCTGGTCTTGAGTCAGGAATTTTGCTGTTTATGGACGCTGAGAGAGCTCTCAGGTTTCATCTAAAATATCTTCACTTGTGTTTTAAATGATGAATGAAGGTCTCGGGGGGTTGGATGAGTAATAAACAATAGAACTACAATTTTGGGGTGAACTAACTCTTTAATTAGCTCCACCCATGTTTAAAAAAAGCCAATGGAGCTTTGTTTCTATCACAGCTCTGCCAGTCAGAATCTTTAAACTAAAGCACATCAGACAAAAACAGTCCATAATAGCAAAGCCGAGTCTCTTTACCCATTTCTCAGCTTTCAAATACAGCATTCAGTTTAATTCAGATAGGTCTATGTGTTAACTGATAACATATTAAATGCTTATCACAAACGATTTGTGTGCGTTTGTGCTCCGATTGTTTATGTGATGCTAACATGGATCCCACTTTGTACATTGTACTTATGAAAGATTAAATATCAGCATGTCATTCAGACCCCCTTGTTTTCCGATCACTGAATACAAAAGTTTTTTTTTTTTCTATTCTGCTAAATTCTTAATTTAAATGCAAAATAAACTGCAAAAAATGTAAATAATCACATGAAACATCAAATTCTCAACCATGTAATCAAATTAGGCTTATTTCAGAATGCAATTAACTGTTTGACATGACTTTTAGACCAAGTGCATGTGATGTATTTGACTGCCTCTCGAAAAATGACATGTCACCTGTGCCCTCACAAAAATTTACATGGAAGTGGGGGGTTTTGCAGCCTGTGCAGTAAGCAGATGTGGATGAAGCATCAAGCGTGAGTGATTTACATGTGAAGTCAATGCAAAGATGCGATTAGACATCCTGTGGCTCAAATCGAGTGAATAACACAGCACTGGGCATTTCCTGCGTTATAAAACCAGACTTCATTCACCCCAATGGAAGTCCTCACTGGATATTTACACTCTCTGAAACATTTGTTTCCTTTACAGAATGCTATGTGTTACTTGTCATATAGAAAATAGTAATTGTGTGTATTAACAGACTTAAATTAAAATGTATTTGTTCCCTGAATGCTATCTGCGTTTGTATGAGCACAGTCATTTTTACCCTCGGGCTTGCCATAGATGTGTACCGGTACATTCGCACAGGGTGTATCCGTGTCCTTGATTTTTTGGGGTTCCTCCCCTCATTGTTTTCAACACTTTGTTAAATACTGTCTATTATTTTCTTATATCAGCAAGTGTTTAGGTGAGCTCTCCATTTCATATGAATAAGCGACTAAACTTTTAAAATGGGCGCGACATGTCAAATACTAGAGGGCATCTGATTGGTTAGAAGATAGAATAAAACAATTAAGAATGACAGCCTTATGAACACAATGCAAATTAAAGCTGCAAGCAGCGATGAAAGGGACCTCGCACCACGGGCTCACCGCCGCCCGGTGGCTCCACCAGACAGTGAACAGCGGAATATTAATTTTAGCTGATAGCCTACATCTAAAAAAACAGAGAAAACCACAGATTTATGCCAAACTTCCTCCTGTCAGCAGGTGGCGCTATGACTGTGACTACTTATTGGCACGTGGATGTCTTCAGGAGAGGAATTTTATCAAACATGTGAAGTTTCAGGCAGGTCGGACATTGTGTGGCTAAGTTATAAGCCAAACTTCCTTCTGTCAGCAGGTGGCGCTATACTGTTACTCATCATTGCCATGTAG
>CAIGQQ010038083.1:328442-339780 GCA_903798035.1 Danio albolineatus | reverse complement strand
TAGATTGAAATGTATTGTTTAAATTGTTCACTGAAATATACATCACTATTACTTCAAATGAATAAGTCAGATCGCTGAGTAGCACTAAAAATATTACTGTATATTATGCCCACGCCTCCACCTTTGCCTTTAGGACACGGCTCATGTCTATAATAATATCCTTCAGGTAAGGACTCATTTAGGGGCATGTACTGGTTTTATCCAGGTTTCTGTTAGACAGAGAGCATCTAGCTTTAGATCAGTTATCAAATCATTAATAAAAAGAGTTTTAGATGACAGCGATCTAATGTTCAATAATGCGAGTTTTATCTTTTGGTAAGCTTTATTTTTTATTTTTTGAACATCAATTAGATTGTTACCTTTTAAATGGATTTGGGAGTTTTTTATATTTAGAGGCTCGGGGAACAGACACAGTCTCTATGTTCTTATAACTAGGTAATTCTATGTGCTGCAGATTATTTGAGTTGGGTAAACTGTGGAGACTAGCAGACAGTTGGTTAAGCCAATCTGTCTGCTCCCTGACCTGGTCCCCAGTTAGTCAAATGCCAGCACTAAGACTATATGCCAGATTACTAGAGAGGAGAGCTGCTCCAGCCCAAGTGGGATGAAGACCATCTCTCTTCAACAGGTCAGGTCTACCCCAAAAACTTGGCCAATTGTCTACAAAACCTATGTTATTCAGTGGGCACCATTTTGACATCCAGCTATTGAGTGATGAGAGTCTGCTGTGAAACTCGTCACCATGATAAGCGGGCAGGGGACCAGAGCATATTACGCTGTCTGACATCATTCCACTGCCATTAGCCTTGATAAAGCAGGGAATAAGTTGAAGAAAAGTGAGTGAGAATAATTGATTGAATTCACAGAAAATACATTATATTGTTATACATATCCATATCAAGATATCAGATGACTTTTATCATGATATGAGATTTGTCATATCACCCAGCCCTATCCACACATTTAAACACAATGAGAAAACTAAAGGTTTAGTAAGCAAACCTATCATGACTCCTATTTAAGTTCAGCAATAGATACTGCAAAAAAATAAAATAATAATAATCATTATAAAAGGTAATTTTTAGCCCAAAACAGGGACAGTCACAGCCTGTTCTTGATTTAATCTTTTTTTAATATCTTAAATGTAGGCCATGTCAGTCCATATATAACACTGGTTCAAAAATCACTCCCCGTCTCCAAGGTTGACTTGCAGAAAAAGTAAAACATGACAAGTTGGCACAGGTCTTCATGGAGACCTGCTCGACAACGGTTGCCATGGTGTCAGCAAAAAAACTGTTATGGCAGGTCTCTGAAGCACTTTGATGTTTTCACAAAAGCAAGTAATTGCTCATATTTGTGGCCTTTGAAGCTCAACTGCAGTGCAACTGACATCTGACAGTAACTCAAGGAAATTGCATATCACAATTTACCTATCAAAATATCCTTAGTCAACAGAAAGTCATGCATCCAATGGCTTACTCTGATACTCAAATTAATGATAACATGCTTCCAGCTACTGATGCTTACACAACGTTTCTCAAAAATGTTCATTAGAAGCTCCTTCGTCAACATACGGATCCTTCAGCTAGCACTTTTCATGCAGGTCAATGAGCCACATTACACAACAAAACATGTAAAGTAGTTCCTTGATGCTAAAATACTTAAAGAATGAATTGGCAGCCCAGAGTCCTGACCTAAACCAGTGAAAATCTCTGAAAAACCTATGGTGACAATGTTATTTCTCTGAAACACAAGAGTTTTTGAAGTTAAAAGTATTTAATAAAATGGCAGCCCAGAGTCCTGACCTAAACCAGAGTGAAAATCTCAGGAAAATCCTAGGTGACAAAGTTATTTCTCTGAAACACAAGAGTCAGTGAACTGAAGAGCATCAAGGTCACAGCAGAGCAGAGAAAGAGATGATAGCGATAGATGCTATGCGAGAGACTAGTGATGTCACGATCACCAGCGATCTCCACTGTCAGAGATCGCTGGTTCACACACACACTTCCGTGAACTACAAATCAGCCATGTTAAGGACTACATCTCTCCACTGATTACACTCTATTTAATCCACTCAGTAACACACATTGTTGCAGAGTATTGTTTGCTGTTAGTGACCTTACAATGCATTTTCTTTGTGCCTGTTTTTCTGTATTTTTGATCCCTGCCTTGATATCGTTTATCCTTGCCTGCCGCCAGCCTCATCGACCTTCCGCCTGTTTACGACTACGATTCTGATTACCTGTATGATTCTGTTTGCCCGATGACCGCTGCTATACTGACTTCAATAAATATCTGCAATTGGATCCTCGCCTCCGTTGTCATCGTCACACCCACCGTAACAAGTGATGTCTTACTGGACTTCCTATTCCTGACTGCTGTAACCTTCAGGGGGTTTTAGCTGTCATATTTCTTTATGCTCCAAAATTGTTACTCTGCAGTTTTGATCAGTGTGTATCTCCTCAAAATAAAGGCCTTTTGTTGAAGAGCCTTGGTTATTGTGTAAAAAACACAAATCTTTCTGCCACTGAAGGTTTAGGAAGTTGCCATTCTACCACACTGACACAATTTAATGGCGGCGTGTCCCTCTCTTGACTTCCTGTGGGTGGGAATGGGCCAAGGGCGCATATAAAATCTCTCGCTGCACACTAGCAACCCATTTGAGACACACTCCAACAAGTAGAGCAGCAGGCGTTTTCTGGGACACCTCTTTTTTTAAAAGTATATGAACCACTTGAAAAATTTCAAAGTGTTTTTGTATCACTTGTGTTGAGTTTAACAGGTGAAGCGTTGGCCTTCAGCCTTTAATGAAGCTTAAATACAAAAAGGAGGGGTTGTATTGACAATGCTGTTATATTGACATTAAGGGAGCTGACGAGGTGAAGATACCTGTTGTTTGATTGATTTCTCTCTCATGTAAAGAATAACATCACATTTCAACTGATATTTCACCCAAATTAATATTAAAGATTAATAGTAGCATTTTATGTATGAACGACTTCTTTATTGCTTTGTGACTGGTTTTACCCTAAGTTTAACCTTGCATGTAGATTTTAAGAGTGGGGAAATATTGATACGCTATAGAATTGCAAAATTTTCCCTCAGCAATACTATTAACACTCAGACATCAAAATTGATATATTACCAATATTTTATTATATTTGGCTGAATAATAGATTTCTTTGCAAACCAATAGGTGGTGTACTTTTTTCTGGCTCAATCTCAGTAAGAAGCAAGTCAGTAAAATATAGATGGCAGCACAATTTCTGCTTAGTTAAAACAGACATAGCCAAAGTTTTCCTGTGGGGTCATAATTTGTACGAAAAAAAGAAAATAATTTGTAATATTGCATTATCACAATATACTTAAAAAAATAATAAAAAATAATACCGTATCGTGAAACAAAAACACAAGTACTGTGATGAATTATTATCATAGAAGTACTAACCCTACAATTAAGGCTGGCTCACACTGCGATTTTGGCTCATGTCACACTGTAAGATCTCAGCTGTCATAAAGTCGGACTGAACGACAATGAAGACATGCCAAAACACGAAAGAAAACACTCTGGGGCTTGACATCATCCACCTGTGACTCTTTCACTATCCCGCAATCTGAAATGATTCTTCACAGCAAACGTAAACAATCTGTAGCTGTAATTTTGCACACAGCGTGCCTTAATAATAAAATCAGGAGGACATTTTTTTTTGATATTTTCCCGGAATCATTTAAATTGTCGCATGGATTGCGGCAACAAATTCTGTGCTCCTATTGGTTGTTGGATTGATGCGCATAGCAGCTGTTGTCACAATGCAGGAAAGTGTCTGAAATCTTCTGACACTGCCAGAACTTCATCAGAGGAAAAAATCTGATCGCAACTGGCATTAAGCGGCTGCCTGTGAACATATGAAACTAATAATCAAAGAGCACAGATTTTAGCCTAGGATTTCCCAAATTTGTCTCAGATGACAAAATCCTGGCTGAAATCTCACAGTGTGAGCAGGGCTTTAGGTTGTCTATGAATGCTTGTGCCTTTTTTATGTGAAGGACTCATTTTTGGCGGAAAAATCAAAAGGTTGTGATATTTACGCAAACAAGAGCTTCTATTTAATTTTCTAATACATTTTTAGTTCTTAAAACGCAGCCTTTGTGATATCTATGTGATGTCGATATGTCTTGGTAACCCTAACCCATTAGTACCGATTGAGCATCGTGTCAACACCACATCCTACCTGAGTATTGTTGCTGACCATGTCCATACCTTTATGACCAGTGTATGCAACTTATGACGGCAACTTCCAGCATGATAACACGCCATGTCATAAAGCGCGAATCATCTCAGACTGGTTTCCTGAACATGACAATGAGTTTACTGTACTCAAATGGCCTCCAGTCACCAGATCTCAATCCAACAGAGCACCTTTGGGATGTGGTGGAACGGGAGATTCGTATCATGAATGTGCAGCCAACAAATCAAGCTATCATGTCAATATGAACAAAACCTCTGAGGAATATTTGTTAAATCTATGCCACAGAGGATTAAGGCAGTAAGGTGTACCTTATAAAGAGGCTGGTAAGTGTATATTGTAATAAACATCTGGGTCAGTTTGTATTAGGCAGCAGCTTATAATGCAGTTCTAAAAGAAATGTGGCACACAAGGCCGTGCTGCCCTTTAAACCGTGACTAAACATACAATGCAGAGTGGCATCTCACACCTTAGTGCGTAATTAAAACATTTTCAGCTCATTTAACCACACTGAGGTTGTGTTCACATCTGCTGTGATTGCTCTGTTAGTGCGGTTCATTTGAATATGTAAAAGCTGCTATCTCAACCATGACATTTAAAGGGCCACGAAACCCCCCAGTCTCAGCGTGGTGTTTTCACACCTCTATTTTGGAAAAGCTCAGGAAAGTGGGTGTGTCCAGCTCTGTTTAATTGGGAGTGTCAGGGGAGAGAAAGAGGGAAGGTTTTGCATATAAATGAGAGTTTCCATTTGTGCACGCGCTGACTTTCAAACAAACACACAGATGCAGGAGGGAAAGACAGACTGTTTTTACATGGACGCCAGTCATCTAACTATTTGCCAAATTATTAATTTGTCGACTTTAACGTTTATTCACGAACATTTCCTGCATGTCCCCCGTGACAAACGAGATATTAAATGTTAGTAACTGCTGAAGGAGTGCAGATTTAATGGAGTATTTGAAACGCACGGCGAATTTCAGGAAAATAAATCCTCCGCATTTCTCGGTAACTAGATGCACTTTGTAGGCAGCGTCAGAAAGCCGTGTGTGTATAGACTATTCTGTCACAAAATGCAGCAAAAATTCTACACGACAGTAATCGTTTGATCAAGATGTTTACACTTTACACGGATCTTTCAGTCTATAATACTGTAGTGATATTAACGTGCTGTAAACTCAGCAACATCTGACTAAGGTCTGTCTTTAAACACTGAAAGAGTATTGCAGACGAAACCAACTAACTTAAACAAACAAACACCACTAAACGACTACTTACCGATCAGGTGCAGGACAATGAACACCGACTGGAGCCATGTATTTTTTAAAAGGAGACGAGCGGCAAAACCGGATTTCATCATTTGCAGATGCAAAAAGCTCTCGGGTAAAAATGTTCCTTACAAACGCATTTCTGTCGCGCGTCGCGTGTGCTGTAATCCACCGTGAGTCCAGCTACGCTCTCATAGCAGGGAAATGAAAGCAAAACCTTAGTTGAAGCACATTTATAAACGCAACACTGAAGAACTGTGTTTCCAAACAATCCTTTTTCTCCCACTTGTTTTGTCAACCTGGCATCGCTCTGCTGTCTAAAAACTGTAACAGCTACATTCTTCAAAGCTGTCATGCATATTAAGGAAATAGTGCACGCTGATTGGGTTGAACAACGTCCTTGTCATGACTTAATGCTGCACGCTGAGTGACGTCAGATTGTTCGCGCCAGGACAGACGTCCACCACGCTGGAGAATATGCATAGATCTCATAGGCGTGAAGCAGCCTCAAAAATTTGTTTCAAACCGGAAGAACGAATTTGCTCGAAATAACGCAAAAACAACCAATTTTCACTTTTTAGTCAATTATATGTGTCCTAATAGTGTTTATAGCAGCGTGGGACACATATATGACTGTCAACAGCTCAAAAAATGTGTTTTGGTGTTTCATGGCACTTTAACGTAGTATTTTACAAAATGCATGCTTATATGCTCATGCTACTCTAACACCCCAGTTCACAACAGGCTATGCCAGAAAAAGTGCTCTAGTTTCAATAAAAAAAAAAATAATAATAATAATAAATATTAAAAAAAGGCAAATAAAAAAAAAATCAGTATGCCTTTTCTCTCTAAGGTAAACATACTTGTTGATTCTGCTGTTGTTTGTTAATTATGTACATGTTAAAGCACATAGTTCTAATAAAGTCATTGCGTCACCACGCTATCCACATTTACTTCAGAGATTCTTGTAATTTCGGGTCTTTCATTTTTATTTTTTCAACTATAACTACAGTTTGGCACTTTCATTCAGGAACAATTCATGCATGTCTGCATGAGAAACAAGATGTTGGATGTGAGCATGAACTGCTGGAAGAGTGTTGTTTTAATAGAATTTGATACTGCACGTCGTATGAGGAAAAAACCTCAGCATTTCGTGATGCGGATGTCTGTGGTCCTTTACTGACACAGTAGGTGCAGAGAATAGTGTCAAACGGCAGTGTGTGTATAGACTATGCTGTCACAATATGCGGTGAAAATCCTACAGGGAGATAATAGTTTGATAAAGGTGTTTACATGTCTGTACTGAACTTCAATAACGGGCCAAAAATATCCACATGTCTTAATCTGATTTCTGTTTAGTTTGATTATGACCTTAATCAGAATAAATTAATGGTGCAGCAGGTAATCTGTCACAATGCTAACCTGTTAGCATAAATCTCTGAAACACAGTCCCCTGCCATCCAAAGCCACACCTCCTGAAAACACGAGCACATGCACCTTAATGACAGGAGAACCCTCTCTCATGTGTTGAGCTAAAGCGACGAAGTAGCATGGTAAACAATATAGGGAGCGCATCACAGATCGTCATTGTTAAAAAATGAACCAATGTGAAGCCAACTTCACCTCAGTAAAGCAGGCTAGGCGGAAAAGCACTATTTACTGATGTTTTGTTGTTGAACTAAATAAAATCTACATTATCCATGCTGTAAAAGGTCCCTTTTGAAACTGAAAATAGTCACAATCTATCGCCAGAAGATTTCAGTTGCTGAACAACACTTCTGTGCATATAACCCATTTGTAACAAAAACATCACAAGCATTGCGCGCCTAAAATACTAAAAACACAACATTACCTGTCTAAAAGAAATCCTTCAGCCATGGTGTCATCCTTCCTCCAGCAAAAGTAACTCCAATACTGATTCAGGATTTTAAAAAGTTGATTCAGCATGTGGTTACCGCTCGCACTCGCACTCTCTTTTTCTCATAAACGCGCAGCACGTGTATGCACAAACGGCAAAGATGCACGAAAACAGGTGCGCAGTAGCTAAAATCTGCGTTTGCTGACAGACAGTTTGAGCTACTCATTGGAATTGTGGGAGATGTCAGCCCGACACCATTTTAATTGGATAAACATTTTTTTTAGTTTTATGCCTTACCCAGAATATAAAAATACATTTAGATAATTTACTTTAATCAGTACTATTGGGATGTGAAGAGACTTTCAACCAGTCTCTGAAGACAATCACCTAGTGCACCTTTAATCAAAAAAAAACCTGTTTACATGATAGACTCTTATTAAGAGTATTGTCTTATTCGTAATAAAATAGGATTATTGGTGTCCATGTAAAATCACTCATTTTTAATAGTTAAAAATTTGAGTTTTGTGAACACAGTCATGCACGTACCAACATTCAAAGATCAGTATTAGACATGGGACAATAATCAGTTTACTGCGGTTTGAAAAAGTCTGTTCTGTTATACCATTCCTTCAGTATGTAGGCCTGTCACAATTTCTTTCTTGTTATAGGATATATTGCGATAAATGATATTATTGTCATTTTTAGACCATTTAATGCCACTCATTATGTAATGCCAGAATGACATTATATTAGCATCATACGCTTCCAAAGAACACAAAATATTTCATTCTTAAGAATATTTAGTTTAATTATAGTCATTTTAACAATTTGATAAGGCATTGGAAACAGAATGTGAAAACACATATTCTAAATAATCGATCATAAATGTTAACAAAAATAAGCAAGGTAAAAAGTAAGAGGCTGCGATATCTGCTACCAAATCTATTTTCATATATATACTATAGTAATTTATAGTAAATACTACAGTATTTTTAACTATACTGACACATTCAATAGAGAGAGAGATGTTGCACAGCAAAAATCAGCTAAAACATTGCTAGAATTAGTTATTATGTACGGGTATGCAAGGGACGATAACCGTTTTCAAGGTATACCGCGGTTTGGTAAAGTCAAGGTTTTAAAACCATGAAAATTCTGATATACAGTTCCTAAGGTATGTGTAAGACTTTTTATTTACATTTTTTGTAGTTTTTTAGGACAGCAGTATCTCTAGCAGAGAAGATATCTAAAGATGCTGTTGTAAATTGTAAAGAAACCTGTGTTTTTGAAACAAATGAAGACAGCAGAAGTCAATGATTCATTTGAATTAATTAGCCTCACATGTTTACTGTTCCAAAAGTAATATTAAAAGTTTCTCAAAATAAAATATATTGTGCTGAAAGGGGAAAAAAGTTTTTGTTTTTTTACTCAGACATTTAAAAAGAATATATTTTAGAGCGGTAATCACAACAACGTCATACACTCTAAAAAAAAAAAAGGTTCCTTGAGGTTCTATATAGAACCCTGGGGTTCAATACTTGGCCAGTAGAACCTTTTACCCAAAAATGGTTCTATTTAGAACCCTTTGAGTGCAAAGAACCTTTTTGATTAAAATGGTTCTACAATGTGAGATTTATGACATAATTATATAGTAAAGATTATAAATAATAATAAGCTTGAAAACAGAGAGACACAGCTTTTTGAATCAAAACCTAATAAAATGACTGCAATGGTCAAAAACCTGATCAATGTATGATGGGATTTTTGTTTCATGCAGGTTTGTACATTACCATAACTAATATTTTATAAATGCTTGATATTTAAAATTTTTGACGAATTATTTTGTGAAATTAATAAAATAACCAGTTTATTCAGACTGTACAGTGTGTTGTTATGGTTTAATAAATTATTTTAAACTAATAATCATGAAAAAGCCCTCTGGTGACGTCATTCATTGGTGGACTGGTGGTGAAGAGCCTGGAGAGTGACGGTTAATTTTTGAAAAGGAGAGGTCCGCTATTTCAGCTCCATCATTCAGGTACGTTGTTACTCTTTTACAGTTATAGTAATGAAATATTTTGTATTACGGGGTAATGTTTCTCTTCCCTTGTGTTATATGGTGACACAGACTGAATGAGGGGTAATGTTAATATGGATAAATACTGTGCTTGTAAGTTACTAATTTACTCTATTGAAAGCCTTCGGTTCAGAAATCTGTGTCAAGCTGACTTTGCTCTGCTTTTTGCTCGAAATAAGTTACAGTTTCGCTTTATTTGTTTGTCAGTATTAATTAAAATATCAATAACAATAAAACAGCTGCGTTATTTGAAGGCGGGCTCCGAGAGGGAGTGTGAAGCGCGTGCACGCTTTTTTAATGGTAACTTGATATGAGCCGTTTTCCGCGGTCGTGCAGTTTTTATCTCCAACCTTGAACAAACAAGTACTTCCAGCTTGTTCGTGTGTGAGTTTAGCCGAGTTTAACTCAGGCTAAACTCTGTAAAGTAGTGTACACTCCGGCTAGTCTGCATTAAAACCGCAAGGTAGTGCAGCGCTCGTGCCCGCCCGAGTCTATGCACGCGCTATAGTAATAATTGCTAAGGGTATTATTGAAACCTTTTAAAGCCAAAACATATTTTAATAATCCATAGATGAAAGATCAGGTGTTATTTATGAAGGACATACAAACATGCAGGCTAAATGTATTGTAAAATGTTGAACCTTGTTAAATAAAGGCTACATATGTATATATTGTGCTAAATAAGTTTAAAATTCATATTTTAATGTATATCTTTCTTTTCTTCAAACAGCCTGGAAACTGAACTGCATCATAAATCTTGAGCTCGGTATGTATTATTGCTTTTTATATACTGTATACTGTATACTGTATACTATATACTGTATTAAGGATAATGAAATTAATATTATAAAAGACTTTAACATTGTATTGTTACCTGGGCTGCAGGACACAAGTAGCTCTGAAGAGGAAGGATCCCAGCTTAAAGAAGGACATGCGTTACATCCATAATTGTAACACAATTATCATCAACAAGGACACCTGGTAAATATTGTATTTTATAAAATGCATATTTCAGACTTGGTTGTTGTGTACTGAAATAATATATTTATCACAAAAATGTTCTATTACTTATTGCTGCTGTTTTAATACAGTGAGAATATTAAGGTCATTGCTTATTAAAAAGTCCTGCAAAGAAAAAATATGTTTTAAAAGAAAGTGTAAATTTGCCTACAGGATACCTTGTTGGAATGTCTGCAAAACAAATTTAAAAATGAAAGGATTTCAGTGGTGAGCTCATCAATCATCTCGCAAAATGAAACAAAATAATGGGATGAAAAGGAAGTGAACTGTACTCTGAGGAACTTAACAAAAGGAAAGTTCAGTTCAATACATTTTGTCAAAGGTAGATTAATTCTGTATTATAAATTGATATTTACACACTCTAAAATGCTGTCTTCCTACCTCAGATTGTGATGGACCTAGAATGCAACACCAGATACTCATAAGTCAAGAACTGAATGAACACCATTTTCCAGAGTACAGATTATGGAGGGGTTTGCAGAACTAATGGAGCAGTTTCTTCTTCTTGGAGTGCCATAGCTTGTGAGTAAACACTGTTACATTGTGTGCCAAATAGTTTTGCATCCATGATGACTTTAAGAAACTTGTATTGCTGAAAATGTGTCATTTGGAAACTTACACATGAAGTAAACAAAATGTTTTTTTTTTTTGCATTCAGGATGCTGCATAGAAAACTTGGTGAAGAACACAGAAACATCTTTAAAAAAAAAAAATGGGCCAAAAAGGAAAGGAAAGAAGGAAGTGCTCCATCAAAGTCTCATTGGACCAGCAGAGGAAACCGCAGAAGGTAACTACACCCTTTACTACATACTATTTGCCCCACTCACACACACACACACACACACACACACACACACACACACACACACAC